>JASWJB010000173.1:0-90648 GCA_032433595.1 Conoideocrella luteorostrata
AAAAAAACTACGCGAAAATAATCTAGTTTTCCTATTATAAGAACCCTAAAATCATCGACTTTGGGTAATAATTAAACCTGCGGCATCGAGCTAAAGCTAAATAGAATTAAGTGCAGCACTCTTCTATCCATCAGTTGAGTGTGGACTCCTAATAACAAATTTGACCGATACTGAATTAGAGATACTTCGGCCGTGAGACCCTCGTGTGCTCTGGAGGACCCGGGACCCGACTTCTACAGAATCTCGAGTTCATTATAGTCCCTCCTAGCTCTCCTCTACACACATCGCGCATCTCGGTAGCAAATTTAACTATTCGCAAGAACTAGGGATCTCTGTGTTTGATCGAACTAGGCACAGACAAAAACAAAAATTATTTTTAGTGATTAAACTATAATCGTTAAATTTAGAAATGCCTAAGGCAAATCCATTAAAGAAAACTCAAACCAAGAAACCACGAACAAATCAGACCCCGAGAGGTCCTGACGGTCGTTTCTTACTGGTGATGCCCCTCACAAAACTCAGCTCTTCAGACCTCTTTTGCTATAATGAAATTGACTGCACATTCCTTGCTGTTGGTTCCCGAGCAATAATTATCTCGTTTCCATCAAATTCGCCCTGTCGCACGTACGATAACATCTCGGGACAAGGAGGTTCTGAGCATTACGCCAAGGCATTCCGTGCATTCTGGACATCGCCAATCCCGCACTGTAGCTAGGCCGAAAACGCTACGGGGATAAAACTTTTTTTTCTGCGCCATCTCTATAAGTACCTAGTTCGGTTCGCCTGGCCACTCACTCTTTTGTTAAATAGCTCTTTCCTAAATACTGACTAAGTTCAAGTATGTAAATTCCACTGTGGAGACTTTCCGAGGTTGAACTTACTGACGGTCATATCTTAGGTTAGCACTTGCATATACTTCCGTACAATCAATGCCAAGGTTGAGACACACCTTCCTGGCCCAGCACTTCCGCCATCAAGGTCTCGGCTCCTCCTCTGGGTATAAATTGTCAATACACTCCATCCATGGCCACTCTTCTCTTTTCCTTCATCCATCACCATCTTACTCCATCCATCACCGTCTTACTCCATCCATCACCGTCTTACTTCATTCATCACTAGTCGAAACACTTTTGGCTCGTCATCATGGATCCCAATAGTGTCCAGCAAATTCTTGATGCTATTGAAAACCTGGAACATCGATGCAAATTGGGATTTGAACAGGTCGATGCTCGCTTCAAAGAAATGGATGCCCACTCCGATGCTCGCTTCAAAGACATGGATGCCCGCTTCAATGAGAACGAATCTCGACTTAATAAACAGTTTTGACAGGTTAAGTTAAACTTTAAATAGGGTAGAGCCTATATGCAATAGACCTATGCCTAACTTAATGCTTAGATTACTTAAAACTCTAATAAAGTTAATAAACACAAGAATTAAGTTTATAACATTAAGATCTAGCGTTATAACGCGTAAAATATATCTTAATTATAGCTATTGCGTAATATACACACTAGAGCTATTATACTTAGTTATCTATTAAATATTATTAGTATCTTAGACTTAAGTGCAGGGGAAGCAAATAGTATTCTTTATGCTTTAAAAATTACCTTACTATAAGATCTCTATAAAAAAAGAATAGCTATTATAAGAAAACTACTTTAGACTTAGCGCGATAAGGGAAGGAGGAACATAGGTTCTATAGGCTAGAAGATAAGAGTTTTTGCTATTAATGCTTGTTATATAGTGTTTACTATTCTAGGTATAAACAGCTAATATAGGTTTTTTTTTTACTCATTTCCTCCTACTTTCTTCTTTTTTAAGCGCACGTAAAATGTTTAATCTTATGGACTTAATTGGTACTTCACAACATGCATTTTGTCGACCCAAAGCACACCCACTACTATGGGAGATGAAGAAGTGAAGAAGCCTAAAAAAGTGGCAATCTGAGAGTCTATTGGCCAAATGGTAAGGTCACCGTGGTGAACAGTGGAGTATGAAACTAGCTTCTTACGTAGCCAATCAAGTGTAGCGCATCGAAGGGAACTTCTTCTGCGTGCTAATTCACAATGTAATAGAAGTATCAGGAATTAGCAGATTTACAAAGAGCTACGTTGAACGTCTATATTCCAGGCGCTTTTGAGCACAGATAAAGGTCACTCTAGGTCAGCTGAGTTAACACGGGTGTCTGTGGGTCCTCGTCGAAAGTGAGGCTTTACTAATTAGGCCCTGATCTAAGTCGGCGCGGCGTGTTTGGCAGAGGTGCGTTTGAGACGGGGCCATGCGGTGAAAAAAAAACACGAGCCATCGTGGAGGTGGGGTCGGTCTCGGTGCTTGCCCATTGTCTACAAACATGCAAACCGATCTGTTCGGCTATGCTGGGGGGTTCGTAGCCCAAGTTTGTTGTCGGTCGTTAGACGCGAGCTGGAGTGGCTTTCCGCCATCCTCGATGTCGATACTCACATTGGTGTGCACGCATGGACGTGCGGTCTATCCTGCGAGACGAGCTGACGGTGTCATGTGGACCTGACGACCGGGGTTGGACCGGAGTTGTGTCCTGCAGGCATGGCGGATGACGTGAGGAGTTCTATTTCCGCTCTGAGCAGATCTGGGGATGTGAAAAGGGCAGTTGTGTTATAGATGAGGCATTTAGTTGGTAGATTTACAAAACGAGACGGTCTTTTTTTATTTTATTTTTTTGGTTTTTTGGTCACCTTGAAGAGTCGCAAACACTACGGAGTACATCGTCTGGTGATGTTGAGAAAAGAGACACGGTGAAATATTGGAGAAATCGGGGTCCAACTAGTTATGTGGGGCACTTATCAATCTTATCAGATGACTGGGCGTTCATCATGAGTTCGCAACCTTAGAAAAGGACGCACTGCCCACTCGGATTCATCTCTGGACCATTCCGTGTCCGCACAGATGAGATGAATCCATCGTTTCGGCTAGCATCAGTGCTGTGCTGGTGCCTGTTCGGCCGGTACGCGGCAGCCAAAGCACCATCACGGCACCTCGATATTTGTCTGCAGTCGTGCCAAAATTCGATCGTGGGATTACGATTCCACGACGAAGAAGTGTCAACGACTGCTGCGCAATTATGCCTGAGCAGATTGACGATAACGTCCTTGTACCTATGCCTGGATGTATTCTGCGAAAAGGACGCCAGGGAGGCCGAGTGGGCGTCGCTGAACGACATGTGCACGGTTGCCGGATTAGGCGGGATTCCACCATTCTCCATCATATCAAACTATACGGCTGGAGATATTGAACGGCTGCGTCATATCCAGCTCCACGAGACGTTTCCTCCAGAGCATATATTCAACGACGCTGTGGTGCCTTCCGTTGAGCTTCATAAAGCGTGGTTTGATACTCTGGTAAGCGTGCTCAGCTGTGAAGCATATCTAAGTACTGACGACATTTGAAGGACGCTGCGCGATATGTAAAACATTACCACTTTCTCTATGGCTTCGCCATGATCATATTTTGGGTCGCTGTCGTGGCTGTCGGCGCAGCCAACAGACTGATGCTGGCGTTTTTGCGCCTGCTCCAAACACATAACCTGCCGAGTAATTCCTACGGATCCGAAGTCTCAATGTGGTTGAAACGCAAGATTATTCTTCCAGCGACGTTTGGACACAAGTCTGCTACAGAAGTGTGGTATGGGACGATCCCACTTCGGATACAGACTCTCACGATTGTGGTGTTCACTTTGCTCAACATCATATGCAGCATCTATGGGTACAAAATCACACCAGTCAACTTATAGTAAGTCACCTTACGGCTGTTTCCCTTCCAAAGAAACCACCACCCTCAACCCCCTCCATGGTAATAGTGTATTGATTCGACCTGCAGCTTTCCTACCAAAGGGAACCAAATTCTTCGCTATGTCTCCGACCGGACTGGCATCATCTCGTTTGCAAATTTCCCCATCATCTGGCTGTTCGGCATGCGTAACAACTTTGCCATTTGGCTGACAGGGTGGGATTTCGGAACGTACAACAACTTCCATCGCTGGGTGGCGAGAATTGCAACACTGCAGGCAGTTGTGCATTCAATAGGATATACAATTCGCATATTTCAAGGTTTGTGCTTCCATGGCAGACATTTTTAGGGAGGACTCTCTGACAGTTGTTTTGCGTAGCCGGTGGATGGGCAAACTTTTTGTCGTGGTGGGCACGAATGTTTTGGGTAGCTGGCGAAGTGGTACGCTGAACTGGCACAAAAGGCGTTGCGAATGTGTACTAATATGCTACAGGCCACCATCGTAATGTGCGTGCTGGTCGCCTGCTCCATCTACTGGTTACGTCGGCAGAAATATGAACTCTTCCTCATACTACATATTGGCATGTCCGTCATTATCCTGGTCACGATGCTTGGGTACGTGTGTTCCTTACTTGTTGGCCACCGTGAGGTCCCCGCTAACATCTCCAGCCATGTTTCCATATTTAACGGCGAATATGACAGCTTATTCTGGGTTCCAGTATTCATCTGGATTTTTGATAGAGCGCTGCGAGTATTCCGGATTTTCTTCTTCAATCCGACACTAAAGCCCACGGTCGCAGCTGCAATACACAGCTCGTCCACCAACATGGTGCGGCTCGAGATTCCATGTCATTTTAGAGCATATAAAGTCAAGCCCGGCACATACTACTATATATCCATCATAGACGATAAAAGGTTTTGGGAGAGCCATCCGTTCACGGTGGCTTCTGTCTCGGACGGCACCGCATCCGCCACGAAGACCCTGGGCGAACAGATTCCATTATTAGAAACGGATAGTATGGAGGCGGAGGCGGAAGACGAGGCGGAAGACCGAGCAGCCGCGAAAACGAATACAAGCTCGAAGCTTCTCACATTTCTTATTCGACCGTATGACAGCTTCACCGGCCGGCTTCGAGACCTGGCTGCAGCGGAGTGGCCGCGACCGGCATCGATGCGCGTCCTCGTTGATGGGCCATACGGACACTGTCAGCCCTTACACCTGTTTGATCACGTCGTCTTTGTCGTTGGGGGAAGCGGCGTCGTCGTGCCAATGTCATACCTGAAGATTCTGACAGGAAGTCAAAGGAAATCCAAGTCAGTACAGCTGCATTGGGCGGTCCGCGAGCCAGAGTTTGCAGCCGAGCTCATGTCAAGTGATATGAGCGATGCAGTTACCGATCGGTCCTTTTCTGTTGATTTGTACTTCTCAGCGGAAACGGAACGCAATATCAGCGTCGAGATTCCATCAACAGTATCTCGACACTACAGGCGGCCTAATGCGAGGGAGATAATTACTGCTGCGGCAGAATCTGCGGGTCAAGACAGTTTGGCCGTGGTGGCGTGCGGCCCAGCAAGAATGGCAGATGATGCGCGGCGTGCTGTCATAGAAGCTATGGATAGAGGACTATGTCAGATAGAATATTTCGAAGAGAGTTTTAGATGGTAACATATGTATATACATGTATGAATCACATACTAGCAATGGCTTCGCAACACCGCAAAGCAACTAATTGAATTATCAGCAAGTGCAGCTCTATTTATGCTATGCCCAAATCGGGGACTCTCTTGTCCTCCAGTTTCCATACGCCGAGAGTCCGACCATTCACAAAATGTACGCTATCATAACCCATCCATTCCCAGCAGTCCGGAATCTTGCCCGAATCACGCAGATGCCGCCTCCTGCTCCTTCTGCACAGCCAAACCGCTCAGTTTCTCCGCCGCCGCACCCAGGGCTCTCGGATCAGCACCCTGGATCATGGCCTGCCCATTCACAGCCACTTGATTCGCTGCCTTGAAAAACATGAATGTAGGCATAGAGGTGACGCGGTACGTGGAGGCTACGCTCGGCACCTTGTCCACGTTGACCTTTGCGAAGGCCAGGTAGCCGGGCTTACTGTGCTTGGAAGCCAGTTGCTCGAAGACGGGGGCAATGGCCTTGCAGGGTGGGCACCAGTCAGCGAAGAAGTCGACGGCGACGTAGATGGTTGATGACAGGAGGGTTTGGAGTTCCTCTTCCGAGTTGATGTATTGTACGGAATGCGCCATTTTAGCAGCGGTTGTGCAGTTGTGTCTGAGTAGGGACTGCGCAGGTAAAGTTCAGGGCAGACTGTAGTTTAAGATGAAGGTAGGTTATATATGTTTTTGGGCGATACGCAAGGTTTTTGGTGGTTGTTGATGGTGAGCCTTGAGGTTGTGATTCTTTATCAGCTGGATAGTAGTTGTCGGTGGACAGTGCAGCATGTTCTGTTAGTAATACGAAACGCTAGAAGGTGGCAAAGTAGCACGGAGTACGCACAGCTGTCTCTTGCTGCCCGCGCGCCCCGCTGTACTCGGTTTGTCCCGCAGCGGGATAGCATCTACGGGGGAGTTAGCCCTGCTATGCGCTTCCAAACGGCTGGCTACTGTGTGCCTTTCAGCCTCAAAGCCGGCAACGGGCCGCCCTCTGCTGTACTAGCCAGCTCCGGCGTGTATCTCTGGCCGCAGGTCTAAGGACTGGCTATGACTGCTTTTTCGTCTCTTTGTAATATGGCCGATAATAGCAAGCGCAGCAGGCCGAATGAATACCTTGGCGACAAGTGTCTCTCACACCACTGTGTTCCAGACTTCAATATTCCTGCCTCTACTGGACAACACAATGCAGCGATTGATCTAAATGTTTACATAGAGTGCTCAGCTCTCCCCCTGACTCTTCTCGTAACCAGGAGATGCGGCACATGTACTATTGCTAGCTGAACACACAACTCGGTAATCTTAGTGCGGGTGGGATTCGAATATCATAATACACAGCGGCATATATGTTCAAAGGAGCGACTTCTAGCCTTGGTCAAATCATGTTTCACTCTCTTTTATTCAAGCTTACTACGTGAAACTACAGAAACGCCGACGAAAATCCCACATTATACACGCACATAACTATTCTGCACCATCACAGTATCCTACGAAGGTGCGGCTTCGAGAGCAGTCCAACATCTAAACACAGATCAGATCATCAACTCTCTCAACGAGATACGCCAGCCATGTGGGCCGTAAACTCCGATCGGCCATCCGGAACGAGACAACGACCAATCTTCTTGAGATCCAAGTCTTTGCGCCGGACGACGCTGAGTTGAAGAACATGCTCTGGACGGAGCGTCCGCCGATCAACGCAGACTGGGTGTCTGCGTTTTACAAGTGGACAAAGGGCCGTACCCTTGCCGGCCGCAGACTGCGTGCCGGGATCGAACCGCTTTCCGTGAAGGCCTGCATAGATGGCTCCGTCTCGTACTTCACCAGTGAGGAGCACGCACATCAAGATCGTGGGACAGGGACTGGTCGACAATCTCAGGGTCAATAAAGCCGTCCAGGGCATCGTCATCTATCAGCTGAAAAGCACCGGAAACTTCACAAAGAAGGAGATCGAGGACTTGCTGAAGCTCCATTCCGAGACTACAGTGGCCCAGCATATCCATGATGTTATCTCAGCAAACATGCATCACTTGCTGGGCACGAACGTGCGTGTTCCCATGTCCCCTATGCTGGGCGCCGCGCTTGCTTTGCCTGCCATCAAGGTGGTCATCGCAATGGCCGTGATTGTTGCGTTGAGCCATGCGGCTATTCAGCACGTACTTGTTGCTGCGAAGCATGCTGGAGTTGTAGTCATCGCGGTGCTGTTTTTCGGTTCTGCCGGGCCAGCGTCCTCAGCATTATGATCTTTCCCATCATTGCAGGCGTGCTCGCATACCGGCACTTGTCGCTGCCGGAGACACTGGTCGACAAGATCACGCCCAAGGTTGTAACTGCGCTGAAAAAGCAGACTCTGGAGACTAATGAAGCAATTACTGTTTCGGTTTCAGAGGCAATCTTTAGGGAGTTCTTCAAGCTGTCCAAGGGGACTCTAGAGAACCTTCGTGACAAGGCTGTGGACGAGTGGGACGGTTCATGTCTCTGGGTAGGTGGAAGTGGCTGCGTCTTACTTGCCCAAAGGGGTGGGTTCCCATCGACGTCTCGTGAATTCTCTGTTCGTTTTTGTCTCTGACGTCTTGTCTCTTTAGCTCGGGTGAAGCGAACGGTTTGAATAATGGTTGGGTTGGCTTGCAAGAATTGATCACTTATCTACTGCGTTGTCGATATAATACAATACTTCTTGGTCATTCTCTATCAGTAAGAGTCGAGGGCTGACTTGGCTTGTTCCTGTCAGGCCACCTCTACTTATTAGCCATTAGATGATATGCGTTATCGAACCTAGTATATATTAAAATTATTGCTGCTTATATTAATGAGCCGCTCCTCGAATCAGGAATCAGCGCCGCCTCCGATTCAGTATCTACCAGCATGTCAATCCTGCCATGCACTGCGGAGAACATCATCATGCGGGTACGCTCTCTAGAAAATGCTACGTCAAATCTCTTTCCGCTGCTGCAAAAACTGCCACGAACTCAGCAAATGTATCTTTGCAACCTGCGCCAGCTCATCCGTCATGATATACTCGTCCGGCCCGCCCATGTTGTATGGCGTCAGCCCAACAACCACGGTCGGTATACCTTTTGCCCGAAATAGCCTCGCATCTGATGCACCTACTCGCATGTTTGCTACGGCGCTTGGGCTGACTACCGATCTGGCAGCTTCCAAAGACAGTTTCACAATCTCTTCCGAGGGCGACGTCCATGACGGATCATATTGTCTTGTCACTTGGAATGATACACCCTGCAGAGCATCAAGCGCCAGATGAAGGTGTTGAATGACGTCTTCTGTGGATATGCCCATGGGCAGTCGTATGTCAGCGGCAGCGCGAGCTTCAGCGGGGACGAGATTTGGAGACGCTCCGCCATGTATCGTGCCAATGTTCACCGTCAATCGTCTCAGGGTATCTTGCTCTCCAATCCCTCCAAGCGGCTCAGATATGTCCTTTGCGGCCATTATGACATCCTCAACCTCTTGAGGGCAGTTAATCACGAGATTCTCGAGGCCCTTCAGCGCCGTCAAAGCTTCAAGCAACCTCTGAATCGCATTGATGCCTTTGTGCACATGTGCACCGTGAGCAGGTATGCCCGTCGCACTTATCTCGACCCAAACCAAGCCCTTCTCGCCAATTCTGACGACCGTTGGCGACCCCGCATCCGGACATATCATAGCATCACACTGAACGGCGTTTACGTTGTCGAGCAGGTAACCAGAGCCCAGTGTGCCCATTGTCTCTTCGTCACCTGCCAGCGCAAGGATGACTTCGCCATTCCAGGATTCTTTGTGTTCTGCCAAAGCGGCGCATGCAATGATTGATGCAGCAATGCCCCCTTTCATGTCCGACGACCCTCTTCCGTACATGCGTTTGCCATCGTCAGACAATGTGCCGCTTATTGGAGAGTCACTCCATTTGGATTGATCGCCATAGGGATACGTATCGAGATGTCCGTTGAACACAAGCCGCCTTCCCAATGCATTGCCTTGAATCACGGCCACTACATTGACGATACCAGGTGCGGTTTGATGAGTCGTGACAACGCAGGACGGAATGGCCTTTTTGATGAGGTCAGTTGCTACTTGGGCCACGCTGGAGATGTCGCCAGGCGGATTTGGCGATGGCGCCTGGACCAGTGCTTGCGCGGCGTACACAAGCTCATCTTGGCGGTCGTCAATATACCGCAGCAGGTTGGATTGGGTCGAATCATCCATTACGTACGGTCGTGTCATAGATTAGTGAACCTGGGTGGTGTTCAATCGGGATGGAGCAATCGGCCCTCTCAGCGTCACAATTTCCATTGGATGTCCGTAAGTCTCTCTTTTAGGTCACCGATGGTCCCCTCTCCCTGAAAACTAACGGCAACGATGGAATGGCTTGCATTAGCCCGGATCGGCATACGCTGCTGCTGACTGCTGGAGAAATACACAGCCGGTGGAGCGTAAGCGCCAAGTCCCTTCGAGTTAGCGCAGGACATAACTAATACTACGGACTACACTTTCAAGCCTTCTCTCTGTAGTTCAGTGGCGGCAGAGGTGATTAGTGGTTTCGGAATTTGATATCATCTTAGATCCTTGGCTGATGTGCACGGAAGATGGCTCCTGAACGAGCAGTAGCGGCCGGCCTCCTGCCCCTGATGAGCGAACCGCTCTACCATGTGGCTCTGGCCGGCCCGATTCTAACATTTTGTTTCTGTATTTAGTAGGTTGTGGCTCAGGACGGAAAGTTGTAATAATTTCGAGTATATAGCAAGGCATGGCTCACTCGTAGACAGTCCGAGTCCGAGAAGAGCCCTCTTCCTCTGCATCCCGCCAAGGTCGCCCACTGCTGTAATTTAAAAGCAAAATGCGTACTTTCCTTAAGCAAATCCTCGCGGCCGGGTGCCTCACGGCCGCAGCTTGGGCCGTCACGCCCGTATCCGATGCCGCCATGAGTCAACTCCTGAATGAAGACGGCGTCAGTCTGGCCATGAAGGCGCAGCCCATGTTCTTCTTCGGCCAAGCCATGAACAAACCGCCATGCATTCCAACATTCGCCGTTGTCAATGGCAAGCAAACCCCATCGTCCAAGCTTTGCGATTACCCCAACGTGGGTTGCGATTGCCGAAATCCCGGGGTGGGCATTGGAAACCCGAGCCCTTCGTTTCCGATTTACTATAGCTACCAGAAATGCTCTGAGTCTTCTGTCAGGGTCGCCTACAACCTGTTTTATACCAAGGATGGCGCTAACCCGAACAAAGTCTTTGGGCATCCCTAGTGAGTTTGTGTCTTGCCTTGCTTGCTTACTTGCTGGCTTGTTTGGAAACGTGGGTTTGGAGTGCTGATAGTTGTTACGTTAGTGACTGGGAACGCGTGATAGTTGTATGGACGAAAGCCGAGGATGGGCAATGGAGACCCGGGCAGCTCTTTCTCTCGCAGCACAGTGGCTATGGCCGGCTGGAGTGGGCTAAGATTCAGAATACATTCAGCGACGAAGACGCCGGCAAGCCGAGGGGCGGCGATAACGGCCGCACGTATCTGGACCACGCCAAGGTAAGTATCGGAAGATTCTTATGGCAGGGCGGAAAGTGTCCAGTCTTGCTACTACGCTTCCTACATGGGAATGAGAGCTCACTTTCAACCTAGGTCTATGTTGAGTGGTCAAAGCACGCCCATAGAGACACTCGCAACACAGTAAGCTCTAGCCTCGCCTCACAACAGAAAGTCCAGGTCTAACAGGAACAACAGGGGTTTAATGATCCCCTATCCCAGCTCACAGACAACGCGTTCAGATCGCAGGACTGGTGGTACTTTCCTAAACGGGGTAAGACAACTGGTTTTGTTGCGTGAGATACAACGGTGACTAAACTTGCTTTAGAGGACTATATCCGCTCGGATCGATCGACCGATATTGGGAAGCTTTTGGGTAGCTTTAACTGGGGTGATGCGTCGTCCAATCCACCCTCTGTGCATGATGGGCTCTGCACGGCTTAGCTGTGCTGATGGTGAGGTTGAATGGCGGGTTGCAATTTTTGCGAGGTCGGATATTGTGGAATCTGGTGCCAAACCTACAGTAAGTCCATGCTGCGGCCAAATAAAAATGGAAACAAAGATTTTACAAGTCAAGTGCTCAGTGCCAAGTGCCCCGTTAGTGACAAATGAGTGAATGTCTGGTCAGCATGCCGCAGCTTACTCCGTACAGAAGCACTAATATTCGTTGAGCCCAAGCCTCTCCAAACCTTCCACCTATCAACGAGAAATTAAAATTAAAATTCACCAACTAGCTATGCATGTACGGTACGGTCCAGATAGAGTTCGGATCAGAAACAGGCGCTAGCGACGCAACAGAGCCTCGTGTACAGGCGGTGCCGATTTCCGGACCCCAACGTCTGGTGATCAGCGTCACAATGCAACGGCGCCCACGTGAACTCACAAAATGCCATATTCGCCTTTCATCTCGAATCGCTGTCTCGCCATCACTGTCAGTTATTGCTCCGTGGCATTTGAATACCACCCATGCATCCTACCTGGGCGTACCAAACGCCTATGCTATTCATGTCACGGGCGCAGAACATCGCCATGCGTTATGAGCGCCTGGCACTCAAGGTTCCTCAAGCACTTCATACCACATGCATCAAACTGTCGTAAGGTAACTCATGATGCCAGCCTGTGTAACTGGCGATAATGTATACATGTATTTATATTCAAAATAAATAGCACATTTTACCGGCTAAATCTAAAGTTCCAGTTGGATTATGCAAATTCTGCGGATCGCCTAAGTCCCTTAACACTTCAAGCTGACTCTAAGTAAAATGCGATACTTGTTCAGGGCCATGGCCCTCGGGTCACTGGCCGTACCAACAAAAGCCGTTACACCAGTATCTGATGCCGAAATGACAACATTGCTCAGCTGCGGGAGCGTGAGTCTCGCTATGAAAGCCCAGCCAATGTTCCTGATGGGCCAAATGCTCGGATATCAGCCGTGTATCCCTACCTTCGCCACAGTCGACGGCAAACAGGCAACTCCCTCAGAACTATGTTCCTGGCCAAACTCCGGGTGCGACTGCAGAAACCCAGGTGTTCCGGTTGGAAATCCGCTGCCGTCCTTCCCGGTGTATTACTCGTTTAGTAAATGCTCAGACACGTCTATCCGGATCGCCTATAATCTGTTCTACACCAAAGACGGCTTCTCCCCGAACAAGATCTTCGGCCACCCTCTGTGAGTCATTCCCCTTCGCCGCCAGTCGATCATAAACGGGCCCTATTGTCCTATTGTTTCTCGAGAATCGAATAGAGACGTTATATGCTAATGCCACCCAAGCGACTGGGAGCGTGCAGTCGTTGTGTGGAACAAAACCGACACCGCGCAATGGACCCCCGCGCAGCTGTTCTTGTCGCAGCACACTGGGTACCAAAGAATCAACTGGGATCAGATCGAAAGCACATTTACCACCGAAGACGCGAACAAGCCGCGCGGCGGCTGTGATGACCAGAAGAACCTAGACCACCCGAAGGTGAGCTGCGCTGCGCACAACATCTAACAACAACGGGCTTTGGTGGATTGACCTCTCAAATAAACAGGTGTATATCGCCAGCGCAAAACATGACATTCATATGGATAAAAATACGGTAAGTACTGACGTTCTCTGTCGCGCCGCTCTTTTCAGCTGACAGCACCTGCAGGGTTGGATTGATGTGTTTTCGCAGCTTACCGACAATGCGTACCGATCAGACGACTGGTGGTATTTCCCTAAAAAAGGTAAGTGATTAGTTCAAATCCTAAGCTGACGACCAGCCTAACGACGTTATAGAGGACTATATTCTGGCCGATGGGTCAACAGATATTGGCAAATTGATAGCGAGCTTTGACTGGGGTGACGCAGATTCTACACCGCCGTCGGTCGCGGAGGGACTTTGCGCTGCGTAGATGGATGGAATTGCTAGACGGGCATGAAAGGCGTAATGCGGGGATTCCGTCTTCGCGTCGGATTAGCGACATATACTGACATAATTCTAGCATTATTCTATTATCATTATTCAGGTATACATAAATATAGCCTAAAGACATTTACTGCATCCACAGCGTAGTACGTTGGCGCTTCCACTCTAAACAATGTGTACTGGATTCATCGGGAGACCCACGGTTTCCTTGGAAGACACCCGGCTTGCAATTTTCGATTTCTGACCATCTTCCGATACCAGCTGCAGCTGCTTTAAACCAATTCATAATGCTAGCGAGTACGGCACTGACCAACTTGACAGAAGGAATTCTGGTCGCGACATCAATAACACGGGAACACGGAAATGACATGGGGCCATGCTGGCGCAGGTCATCCATAGAGATGGATCACATCAAACCCGTGTTGTTCTGTTTCACTATTAGAAACGACAGATTTGCCAGCACAGAAGTATATTAGCAGTGACAAGCAAGAATATTGAGCTATGTCGGGGTCAGGAACTAAAATGCCGTTTAGAATTCTGCGATGCATTGGAGAGCTGGTGCTGCGGAGCGCAGGTTGAGCGTTTTCCCAATAACATTCCTAGAATTCGCTGAACCTTGTGCTAGAAGAATGAGCAGTTTAAAATGTAATAATAATTAATAATGCTGTAAAAGAACAAAATGAACTGGTTTAGCTGTGTGAGCTAGCGGGCAACCGTTACACAATAAGGCTCAGCAGTCATGCCGGAGCGCCACTAGTGCTTCGTTATATATATATATATATATATAAAGGTATTAAGACACGAAAACTGCACGGAAATACCGTTTCAGAGACAAAGTTCAATGATAATCTCCATGTTTAAACTTTGAGGTACGGCATGTGATTTAGCACTACTGCAAGTATAATTCATAAGTTGAGCTCGTCCTCCACGACCACATACCATGACCAACTCGTTCATGCCTGCTTGACGTCCAACACATCACCATGCTGATTGACCAAGATTTTCTTCTTCGATGTCGAAGCTTTTACAGGGTTCTTGGAGGCAAAAATATTGTCCAACTCTTCGAGCTATTCCACGGGAAGCGGGTCAGTAAAATTCACGGACACGCTAGACAAGACTTTTACGTACCGTTCTGCCCTTAGTCTCGGGCAAAGTGAAATAAATTATAACGACGGAGATGGCATCCCAAACAGTGAAAATTATGTATGTTTTCCACCCAATGTTCGCCATAGATACCGACCAAGCGTACTGGTTTAGCAGGCCGGCCAAATTGACTGAGGCGTGTCAGCATTTCGTAGAAATTTTGCGGCGGTAATGGTAATAAAGGCCCGGAGAGACGTGAAAACCTACCAAATAAGTTGGACATGGCCATGCCCTTGGCCCGCATTTCGAAACTGAGAACCTCGACAATATAGAGACCCTGCAGCGGTGTGATGCCTACAGAAAAGGCAGCGCCAAATAGAAATATCATTGCCAGTGCAGCTTTACTGGCAGACCCATTCGAAAAAATTCCATTACCGCTGGCATCCAATCCAGCATATGACGCAGCGAACTGTGAGCTTGCGATAGTCATCCCCAACCACACGACGGTACAGGATGAAAAGGCAAACAACAAGAGTGGCCGTCTGCCAACTCTGTCAACCAACAAGGCCCCGGCAATGGCGCAAAGGAACTGCACGCAGTTGTTGATCAAAGTAATATTGGCCTGGGATAGATAGGATCTGTATCCAGCTGATTCGAGAACAGACCCCAGAAAGTAAGATAAGACAGCGTTGCCAGCGAGCTGGGAGAATGCCGAAACAATCAAGTTGCAGCACAAGCGGTAGAAATTACCTTTCTTGACCAAGACGCGGTAGTCCCACCAGCGCTTGTCGGCGCCGTTCAGATCTAGAAACTCTTCGTATTCTCGCATCTGCAGAGAAACCCACGGCGAGTTTTCGTTTCCATTGCCGTGATACTTGACAAGCATCTCTTTCGCCTTTTCTTTTTTATTGTTCACATACAGCCACCTTGGTGATTCGGGCAACATGAAGGAGAAGATGAGGACCAGGGAAGGAAAGAGAAGCTGCAGCCAAGTTATTAATCGCCATGAATAGTCGCCGCCGACATCTACTGCTCCGCGAGCAGCTCCCGACGAGAGAATGGATCCCGAGAACCACAGAGTGTTATACATTGCTAGCATATTTCGTTAGAAAGATGGCCCTCAAACCGCCGCCTGCAGCTTGTCGGTGAACTTACCGCCAACGACACCTCTGTATGCAGGGTGGTTTACTTCCACTACATACATAGGGCCACCTGTGGCAACTAGCGAAACGCCAAATCCAAGGAGGAACCGACCTCCCATGAATTGGCCTGCAGCGTTGCTTGTGCCCTGGATTATCGTGCCTGCAATCGTCATGGTCAGCGATGGCTATGTCTGCCACTCCGATCCATTTGCCTACCAATAATAATGATCAACGCGCCACTGGCCATTCCGGCTCGCCGCCCAAAGTAATCGCACACCGGGCCAAGAAACGGAATGGCAACTATGTTTCCAATCTGATACATTGACGACACGATTCCTGCCCATATGCCGCTATTTGACCCATTGTACTTTGCAATGAACCATGGGTTCTGAAGTAGGTTGTTGATGAGGGATCCATCATAACCATTGGTGGTGCTGTTAAAAAAGGCGACGAGCGAAAAAAGGTAAATCATAATCTGGCCCCGGGTCCATGGCGATGGCGGCTCCTTGAGCATGGCTTCGTTGTAGGCTTCATCACCAGTTACCACCTTGGTCTCCACATGTTTCTGCAAAAAGTGTTATGTTAGCAGGATCCACGACTGTACATGGCTGTGAATTGCCAGATCTGTCCTCCGTACCTCGGAAATCTCTTCATGGACAGAGTCCACTGGAGCGATTTTTTCTTCCATCTTGATTCTGTCCGGCTAACGGTAGGTCGGTTGATGATGGGTCTACAGAGGAGGATGTCAAGTTGGAGAGAGCTGGCAATGGCACAAGGGCAGCACGCCGTGTGCATTTAAGGGACAGCAGAACCAGTGTCGATTGGCGGGGGTAAATTCAAGCCAAGGGCGCAGAGCCCAAAATATTTAGAGTTGACTCGACATGGTTTGTACATTCATTGTAAGCTGACACGCAGCGGACTGTTCCATGGTCCTGTATTGTAGGAGGCGTCCGCACTGGCCAGTCACTGAAGAAATGGAGCTGAACCCCAGGTTTTAGCGCCTCTGTCAGCACACAGCGCTAGCATGGGGCGAGACAGCAGGCCTAATTCAGCGGGGCAGGGGCCGGAGATATAAGATGCCGCATGGTGGAAGCCGGCATGTGCATGTTTTGTTTGTTGGTAGATGCATCATCAACGGCATCAACGGCATTGACGAATTATGGTTGATGATGAATGGCTGACGGCTTCTTCTGTATGAGAAGGGCCTTAGCTGTCACGTGTAACCTCTGCAATCGGCGTGACTGAGGCTTTGTCGGAAAGGCTGTCTTTCAGTCTGTCATGAGACGGCAATTTGAAGCCCCGTGCCGTCGGATATAGGAATAACCTCAAATTGACCCTGCGCCGGCTGATATCCATTGAGCCCACGCTGGTTATTCGGTTCATTACATTAAAGACTGGGTCTATTTCGCCCCATATTGACCGTGAAGCTTTTTGCGGGACTTCTCATTTACTTGAAGCCAAGACAAAGGCACCGTTACTCACGATATCTGCCACTGCTTGGCGTTCCCCGAATCTTTTGTCCAGAACGGAGCCGGGACACTTCCCGTATTGCTGTCAAATACGAATAAGCAGAGACGCCTCAAGGACAGAGAAGTATTATACAGAACATCGCATGCAGCACGTTGTTTGATCGACGCATTGCGAGCTAGCGGCTGCAAACTTTAAACTTGAGACCCATGGCCAACAATAGAAACAAATGTAACCTGTCTGCCCGTGACAAGCCCATGACAGCAGACCAAGTTTCCTCAAGTGTCTCCGTTCCTAGCGTGCAATCCGACCATTCGGTTGGCATGGCCCCGATTGCTTCCTGCCAGAGAACAAATGAACCTTGCACGCTAAACCACGCTTACAAAAAGCAAACGTCATCGTGGAACAAGACCGTTTAGATGAAGCGATGCATCGGACAGCACGGCGATCGGCACTCACAATTTCCCAAGACAACACCAACACCACCAAACCAACCAGTCATGGTGGAAACCGACTTCCCCGCACGACCTGCACATCCGCCAAAAGGGAAAGCAAGGGCCCATGTCTCTCTCTGATTTCCAGGAAGAATGACCTCCCGTGTACTAGTATGAGAACCGGCCCGATGTGTGGGGAGGGAGTTAGTCCAAAGTTTACGAGAGGGGAGGTTCATTTTGGAAAAGGGTTGCCTCTTCGATTGTTTTAATCTTGCACAAACATAGGTGTTCGAAGACGAAATCTGTAGCTACAATCGCACAATCGCCTCGAAAATGAGAATCACAACTCTTCAGGACCTTGCGGCTGTGGCTGTTTTGGTGGCTGGTCTTCCCTCCGCCGGGGCCGCGTCTTGGCAGGATTATGAGGCCAAGAACCGTACTCCGCCGTCGTGCCCCGACTATACGGATTATTCGCAGAAACCTCATGAGCCGTATTCCAGCGGCGAATTGAAGCTGCCCTTCATGCGGCCGAGCGAGGAGTGCCGGACTTTCAAGAGCCCTGCCGTTGAAGTGAGTCGTCCAACGCGTGCCAGTGGCCCTGACGAGTTCCGTTTCTAACGCATCGGTAGAAAGTTATTGAGGATATGAAGTCGCGGGTGAAGGATCCTGATCTGGCAAGACTCTTTGAAAACACGTTTCCTTCGACGCTGGACACGACAGTCAAGTATTTTGATCCACAGATCAACCTGGCATTTATCGTTACTGGTGTAAGTTGAAATGTCCTCAAATTTTGTTTAATGCTATGCTAACACACCAGCAGGACATTACGTTAGTGGCTCCCTACCTAATTAGCACGTGAATACATGTTGACAGAAGACGTAACAGCGCTCAATGGCTTCGCGACACGGGCAATCAGTTTGCCCATCTCTATAAGCTTTTGCCCCAGGACGAAAATCTCAAGGCACTTGTCAAGGCCGTCATTAACACCGAGTCTCGGTACATTTCGGCTTACCCTTACTGCGGTAGGCATAACTGACTTTATATTCGATGTTCCGTGGCTGACGTAGCTAAGGGTCATTTCAGCCACCGCCGGAGTCGGGCCTTAAACCTACAGTAAACGACTACGCTCTCAAGGTCAATGTCAATCCGTAAGTTGTTCCCTCTGAAGCCCATGTGCTTGCCATACGCTGACGTCAACAGACCTGTAGATAACCAGACAGTTTTTGAGTGCAAGGTATGTGTCACGATGACCTCCACTAATTGTCACTGACACAATGCCGCAGTACGAATTGGACTCGCTGGCTGGATTCCTCAAAATCACTAGATCTTACTATCAAAACACAAAGGATACATCCTTCATCAACGAAAATTGTACGAACTTAGCCTCGACCTGACCCAATCACTACTGACGGACATGCAGGGGAAACGGCTATGAACACAATTCTTCGGACAATCAACGAGCAATCCCAGAGCTCATGGTCCAATGACTGGGAGTTTGTCAGCTATTACAACTGGACAGGCACGGCGGGTTCTCTCTCCCCGCCCGTTCCTAACGGGGGAAATGGCGAGCCGAAACTCGGCAATGGTCTTGTTGGATGCAGTCATCGACCATCTGACGACCTCTGTGTGTTTAGTGAGTTTCACTCGTTTCGCTCAACAATGATACCCCTCTGACCATGTGTTGTAGACTTCATTACATCCGACAACGCCATGTTGGCGGTGGAACTCGGACACATCGCCGACATGCTTGACGCAGAACACAAACTGAATTCGCTATCGGGCAAGGTCCGTCAATATGCAGGCAGCATTCGAAAAGCGGTTCTAGAACACACCAAGACACCAAATGGCATCTTTGCCTACGAAACAAACGGCTACGGGGGCCAGTACATCATGGACGATGCGAATGTGCCTAGCTTAGTTTCATTGCCGTATTTGGGTTTCTTGCCGCGGAATGACAGCACGTATAAGAAGACGAAGGATGCCATGTTTTCACGCGCCAACCCATACTACGCCGTTGGCAGAAAGTTTCGAGGCATCGGGTAAGGTCACCAGAAAACGCTAATGTTCAAAGACAATTGCTAATTCGCGTTTATCAGCGGTCCACACGTCAGCGCAACGTCCCCGTGGCCAATGTCTCAAATATCCGGTGTCTTTGGTACCGACGATGACGAGGAGATCAAGGAACGCTTGGCGCTGATTCTGGAGAACACGTCTGGCCTGGGTCTTATCCATGAAAGCGTGCATATTTATAATGCGAGCGACTTTACTCGACCGTGGTTCGCGTGGGCGAATAGCTACTTTGCCGAAATGATGCTGGACTTGGCGGAGAGAAAGCCGGGGCTTATTTTCAAAGAGGATAAGCCGTATGTTGTTGGGAAAACGGAGTGACTGCCTGGGTGGTGGTCTGTGGACAAGTTGCAAAAAGTGTTAAGTGGTCAGTTTTGCAACTGAGCCTCACCTTGCTAATATTAATGGTGCGAGTCTAGCAACAGACACCGTCAGACATGAATCTAATTTATGACATCTATGCATCATTGTATAACATTCAACTTTCTATCAACACAATTTTTTGATTCTAAACTATGTACAAGAAGAGTCAATAAAGATGGTTTTGATATGGACACTCGATAGGCCATTTACTGGCCAGTGAGGCTGAGACCGGCCAGAAGACCGACAACAGGGGTCAGCAGGGGGGCCAAGAGACCACTTCCGATACCAGCCAGGAGAGGAGACAGGGCAGCAACAAGACCAGGCAGAAGACCCGTAACAAGGCCAATCAAAACCTTGAGAAGGCCAGCAACAATGCTGAAGACAGAGTGCAGCAGAGAGGCAATCTGGGATCGGAGGCCGAGAATGGTGAGCAGCAACTTGACAGTGCAGAGAACCTCGGAGACCAGGACAACGACCAAGTCGAGAACCTTGTCGACATCACCATCGACAACAGAAAGACCGGTAGACCCGAGGACCTTGGTCAGAACCTCGGTGAGCTTGAAGTGCATGTCCTGGAGCTGCTTGGAAACATTGTTGCTGGCATCGTCCTCGTTCAAGGTACCGTCCTGGACTTTCGCCAAAGTGCCGTCTAGTTTTCAATAGGTTAGCAAATGATTGAAGACATACGTGGTATTTTTCAGACTTACTGATAGCGCCGGTCTGGCCCTTGACAGTCTTGATGGCACCAGTGAGGAGCTGGATCAGTTCACCGCTAGAAACAATTTCTCTCTTGGAGACGATGCCATCGACAACCTGGCCGACGCTGAGGTCGTTGGCGACAACATCGTCAACAATGTTGACAGCATCGTCAATTACGCCCACAGGACGGGCAACTACATTGACGGTAGGTGCAGCAAAGGCCGAGGCGGCCAGAGTAGCGAGGTAGAAAAAAGTGGTCTTCATTGTGATTAGGGTATTAAGAAAGTAGAGTAAGTGAGGATAAGAGAGTGATATGTGATTTAAGTGGTAAGGACCGGATATCTCGACGAAGAGGATGAGGAGCAGGAGAAAGAGTGAACGAGTATGCGGGATGAAGGGTATTTATCTTGTTTGGCAAATATTTCGCAATGTCTATGTGCATCCATACTGCAAATGATTTACCCATGAACAATCTTTCAAGATGGCGAGAAGGCCTCATGCTCCATCACGAGGTAGCCAGGGTGTAGTATACCGACAGAATGGCCAGTGGATCGCTCTAAATGAATTAACCTGGATGGCGATGACTTCGATTGTCTACTCTACTGCAAGTTGACGCCACTGGTAGTTCCCGAAGTAGTCTTGCAGATCCCAATTACAGAAGAACTGCATGGCATATAAACTCCATATTCCTCGGATAGCTCTCCACTGAGTGATGGAGTAAGTAGACAGGATGAACTCCATCGCGATCCAAGGTCATGTCCTATTCAATGCAATCAGCGAGTCATAACGATTAATTTTTCGCATGGTTAGGCCCAAATGGTCACAGAAACGAAGCATACGTCCTATGGTGTTTTGAAAGACAATCCACTGTTGTCACGGAGCTCTCATCTAACGCTCACAGGTCCGTGACCCCTGGCCCACGACGAGCATAGCTAGACTCTTGCTATCGACACTTGTTTCTGGGCTTGTTGATCAACAGGTCAGGATCTCAGATTCGGCGTCGATGTTGGATAGCTCCGAGGTCGTTTGCTGCACATACATCTAAACAGTCCAAATCCAGGATGAGCTGCAGTATTTTCTTGATCCCAGCATACAAATCTTCTTGAGGTGTCAATGCCAGGTTTCAAGACTGACAATATCCTCATGGGCTGCGTCTGTGCCGGGAATGCTTCATGGTCTAGATCCAGCTCCCCCGCGGTGACAGCCACTTAGAATAAAGCAAATTTTAGTCAAAATAGACCTGGAGACTAAATATGGAGTTGCACTACCCCTGCAAAGGCCTCAACTCGTCGTTTACTCCCACGATATGCATCTTCGGAGGCTAACAAGGTATCCATCACTTGTCAAAACGTCAAATATCAAGAGATGGCAACGTTTCTCGACGGCTCCACACCTGTATTGGACGTCTAGTTTACATATATTAATTCGACTCCATTAACCGCGCTTTGTATTGGCTCCATATATCTCTGGACCACGTGGTTTCAAAGTGAAGAATCCAAACGTCGCTTTCTGTTGACTTCATCACCTCGGGAATAAACTGAACAACCTGATTAATGCCTCGACTTACATGTCTGAGGAACTCCAGGATAAATGGGGAGGGTTGCCGGCATAGGACAGTATCATTGCTAACCCCAATGTGGAGTGTAATATTATCAGCGGCATATATGAGAGCTGGAGTATTTCACAGCTTGAACCCCCCATTCGGTCCCGAGTTGAAGTTGCAAAATTAACAGCCCGAAGACTTTGCATTCATCGAGCTCTCAGCTCCGAAAGAAATCTCCACGACTGCCATTTTAGGAAGTCCAGGCCGTAGTTCATAGAAATTTGCTCATGCTAACAGAAATGAGAGAAGGGAAAGTAAGCCCCTCACACCTTCAGATGCCACGCAGGATCATTTTGTCAGCAGAAATTGATGTGGGGAGACATTTGCCGGACTCTGAGCCATTGCTAGGCAAGGCCATTCACCATCGTGCCCCCCCACCCTTGCTGAAAGTGCCTTGCCGTTTCTGAGGGAAGATCGACGATACCAATCCACCAGTAATCCACAGTAGTGTATATTAGATGCTGCACGACAGTGCTCGTGGGTACTTATTTGCTTATGAATCCTGCAAATTGGTCGCATCCTCGGTCTAGCTTGCAGGAGGTGGTGAATGTCTCACTGGTGACGCTGCGAACAGACATTCGTATTTCCATCCCGCGTCCGGCCGAGTCATGCAGCAGAAATGGCGGCGTTGTCTGCCGATATGTTTCTAGATCTTTTCCAACAATTTGTTTTGAGCTATGGAAAGGCTATGGCGCCTCGCTGATGATTGGCTACGCTTTGGGTCGGTATCTCTTGTTCGCGTCTTCTTCGTTCCGAGCAACTGGTATGACCCAAGTCCATCAATCTCTTCTTTTATGATAAAATCCATGGTTGTCCTTCCTGGACGTAGGGAGCGCAAACTTCATCGAGCTAAGATCTGCTGGCGGTGCAGCCTTTAGCATGGTCATCCCTATGTATGACTGGAAATGCATGAACTCACAGAATGGTTGCACAAGCTTACATAAGTCCTGAATCCCTGCTTCCGAGGATATAACCAATTGTGCGTTAAGATATAATGCCGATCATTTATTACTAAAGTCAGCAGGGAAGCACACCGACGACACGTTTGTCTGCTTGTGTTGAGCGGCTCGACACGACGTTGATACACGCTGAGAAATAACGGCGATGTGCCTGGACCTTGCTCTAAATAGCTCGGCCTTCAGATTAGTTCTAATATAGGCTATTTCAAGTTCAATTACTCTCAGTATTGATATAGACAATGTCTCTTTGGAGTCTCATCCAGCGTTGATCCACAGCAGCGAAGAACTGCGTAGAATCACTTATTGTGCACTTTAATCATGACGATATGAAGCTTGTGGCAAGCGCTGGAAATATATCTTAGGAATTATAATACATCACTCATTTCTGAATCACTGTTATCGTGTATTTTTGAGCTGTATTCCAGAGGCAAACAAAATCTTCTTGTAGTGTCAGGGAGTGTTGGTGATCTCGAGATAGGTAAGGCAATTTCAGGCCATGCCTCGACACCTGAAACCAATCTACAAGAGACGTAAGACGTTATTTATGAATGGGAAATTTCTCACCCAGAAATAACGTTAGATTGTGCCCTGTTTAACTTCTTGTCTGTTCATCTTGTGTGGAATGACGCCGCTCGTCACCTGGCAAGAAAATGCTACCAAGCACACGGAAAATAGCCAGCATTTGAAAGACTCATCTTCCTCCAACAAGCTAATCGTCTTTTTGTGCATCACAGAGTTATTATGGCTTTATAAATGGCAGAGAGGTGACGTTCGTGGCTCAACTCGTGACTCGTTGTTACACGTAGCTTATCTTCATTTCCCATGTGCTCGAACTACTGTTTACAACCTTACTGGCCCCAGCCTAGAGTCGAGTTCGAACTTCTCTCAAAAAGCTGCACTTTTGATAACTAGATCATCATTTGAGACGAAGGGAAAAGCAACCACAACTCATTTTTACATTTGCGGAGCAGAGTTCAGCAGATCTTTCCAGCATATCTTCCGAGTACTTCGATAAAATACGATTATGCTGCCGATTCATGTACTAATGATGCATTACAAGCACATTTGTGAATCCACGACAATGAGAACTGGCGTCTTCAGACATTTCGGCCGTGGACTGCATGCTTTATTGGGAGAGATGCTTCCTCATCTCTCCACAGAGTATTGCCGAAAAGTTAACAGACTGCGGCTCTACACGCACCTAAACGTCGTAGACGGCTAATTCAGAGCTTGTTTCGGTAACATCGTTGAGCTCACAGGTTTGCATGTATCGTAGGAGAGCAACGCCTGACAGGCGTGAAAACATGTCACGAGATTGAGACGACGCGTAGCTGGCCGACCTTCGACCGCGATGGATCTACAAGAAGAAACATCCAACACATCAATTCTAAACTCAGAAACTCGACCTCGTAGCTGTGTGGAAGACTTGGACAAGGATCATGGCTGGTCTGCACGCAGGCTGCAATGCGGGTTCTTAAGTCAGGTTTTACGATAATATCAAAGGGATTAATGTCACGACCAATGCACATGATGATGCGCATGGTGGCAGCAGCTTCAATATGGACGGAAGTAGGCTGCACAATGCAGCAGACCATCTGGGTTCAACTCAATGCGAGATAAGTAGGTAGGTAGGTAAGACGCTGGGGCTGATATCGCCAGCTTTCGTGCCTACAAAGAATCGCAGCTACCTCTTTCTCCAGTTACATAATCAACGCAGGTATATATAAAAAACGGGATTGAATGGAAGCTTTCGTCTCTTGTTACGCCGCATTGGGTCGCTCAAGGCGCAATATGCCTTCAAAGTCTACTAGACATCCCATCATCACAGATATCAGCAAAGCTAGGTATCCAAAATGGGACCTGACTCTGCACAGTAGATCAACTGGCCACAAACAAGGACAACCTTTAAAGTCCAAGCATCAAAATAAGCTATGTTGTATGCACAGAACAAGGGGTATCTCGATGTGCGTCCCACGCCAACGCCCAACACACCTGTATAGATGCATGCGTAGATATAATTCCAAAACTCCCTCAAAAACGGCTCAACCATATATTCAGTCTTCTGATAACAGCTCGGACTGCCATTGGTCACGGGGCAGCGCCGCACGAGCCAGATCACACGCCCTGCCAAAGTGAGCACAAAGTGAGCCCAAAGTGAGTTCAGAGTGACGGCTCCCAACCTCCCACCTCCCCCCCCCCTCCTTCCTCCTTCCACATCCCAATACCTTATAGCATCCAATTACATATGTACTTTTAAACAGACCGGCAAGCTGGCCCAGATGGTTCGGGCATCTCAAAGCTAAGTCAAAGGGTTGGGTACGTCACATTCTAGGCCACCCGGATGGCCGATTTAATGAACATAAAGATGCACACGAGAATGGATCATCCCAAACGTCACGAGGACTCCGCAACAAAAGAACTCTCTCTAAGAAGGAGATGTACCATCTCGACATCGAGAGCGGAACTGCACCTGCATAGAGGCGTGAGATTTAAGAGATTTAAGATTTACCACGAATGGTCGCCCGCCGCCCTGAGATGGACGGAGAGATTGCAATATTCGAATGCCTTGCCGGTCATCTTTTTTTTCTCCTTCTTCTTTCCTTCCCCCTCTCTTTATTTTCTTTTTTTCTTTTTTTCTTCTCCTTCCCTTCTTCCTCCCTACATTATTATACAGTTACGCCGTGCGGCGTGTACAGGATTCGTAGGTATGTTTATTCCCGCCAATAACTATACACCCACCACATGTACTACAGACTATGCATGTTAAGGGGTACGCGAAATTATAACACAGCTGGGCAAAGGGCTTAAACTAAAATCCCAATTAAAACTTGCCTGTGCATTCTGTGTGTTTTTCATATGTTTTTCATATATAAATATGTATGTACTATAAGGCCAAAACAACGCGACTCAAGTTTTAGTAATTTCTTTGGAGCAAGTTATTTACACTGTCCTTCGTACTACCCCTAGTTCCATGTCAGCAATCGATCGGTTGCTAAACGGCAAGGGAGATATCGGCCATCCGCAGCGTCGCATCGCTTCACTCTGAGCAGTTTGGGCTTACTGCGGACCGATTTGCATGAGATATTAGTCAAAGTGGAGAGGTTAGAGGTAGAATCTGACACGGTCGCTGTTATGACGCAGCAAGATGCCGAGATTCCGTGGGTGATTTATGGACAGCTTGTCATCACCCTAATGCATGCGCGACGCTTCTAAGCATCAGACAGTCACGCAGGCAGGTCAGCCCGCGGCAGCGCTAACATCATAGCTTGGTAGGTATTGCCATCAGCGTTTGCCGGCACTTCTTGCGGAGAAAGGAGAGTCCCGTGAACTGCATCAATAGCCAGGTCCATGTTGCTAGTCAAGATGGATATTAGTTGCATTAAGTTTGCAGCGTCTTGTGGTCACAATGGAAGGGGTCTTCGGGATTAAGCTACTATCAAAGGATTCGGTCCCATTACTACTCTTATGGTTGGCCCTCCACCGTGCATAAGCGTCGGCGTACCTGACAACCTGGACAAATTGGCGACACGGGTGACGGCTTGGCAATGCGGCACTGGCTTGCGCTGGCACGTCGGAAAGCAATACACCGCCTAGAAGGTGTGGTTGGGTAGTGACTTGGCTGCTTTAGCTGGGATGTGGTTGATTTACAAGGCTGAGCCTCGTCGGGCGCTTTGGGATTTTCTGCCATCATCAGGCTATTACACGGCCTGCTCTGGAAAATAATAATAAAGCTAAGTCTTGGCTTTCGGACCCCACCATCCACCATGAAATAAAAGGGTGTGCCCAAGGTTCGTAGTGTCGCGATCACGGTATCGTGAACTGCTTGTGATGGGCTTCGCTCGCCCTTTCGTTACTCTCCCTCATTGACATCCATATTCGGACGCTTCATGGCATGCTTTCGTACTAGAGTTGCAAAACGTACATGAGGAGCAGAGGGATCCTCGCCACCAGCCGGGCTCCGCTTGGGGGAGGGCAGTGTACACTGCACTGCATGACTGGGAACGTCAACCTCAGGCTGTCGTTTCATCGCATACTACATTGGCTGTGTGACTGCATGAAATAGACGTCCATTGTCGTTGTGTGAACTTGTTTGCCGCCACCCAGACGGCAGCGTCAGGATGTGGGCGAGGACGGTCAGAGTCAGACGGAGTCGCCGATGACCGGTCGGTGGCTATGAGCCTCTTCCGCGAACCCTTGGGACCTTTTTTAAAGGTGCATCATCCTTCAGACTCTAACCAACCCTTGATACCCTTGGGCCTTGGCCACTTCTGGGATCGAGCTCCACATTGAAGACTGGAGAGGACCACTCAGTAACATCAACTTCCCCCGGCGGATAATGCCTGGACTGGAGGGCGCAGAAACGGCGCAGGTGGCGCCCAACTCCTCATCCTCGCAGGAG
The DNA here is from genome assembly GCA_032433595.1 of Conoideocrella luteorostrata. Classification (NCBI taxonomy): domain Eukaryota; kingdom Fungi; phylum Ascomycota; class Sordariomycetes; order Hypocreales; family Clavicipitaceae; genus Conoideocrella; species Conoideocrella luteorostrata. The sequence goes on from JASWJB010000173.1 coordinate 27,552, forward strand.
AAGACACTCGGGGCTGATGGGCGAGTGTGCACGTCTGTGCATGTATGCATTGTCCTGGACCAGGACAACGTGCCTGCGCTAGTTTCGGGGTTCATGGTTCGATGTGAGCGCTCACTGCTCAACCCAGCTCTCGCATCCATTCAATCATCTTGTGTATCCAGTGACGCTACAGCATGTCGGTTCATTGAACAGTCTCCGCAGTAATTACCCGTTGGGCTCGGTACGAACCGCTTTGTTTCGGAGGGGGCGGGTTGGGTTGCGTGATCTAGAGCAAAGAGTTATTTTATTGAGCAATTATAAGGCCGTCATTCAGCAAAAGAAAGGAGATTCAAGATCAGACCTTCTTCTCGTCGACTATCACCTTGGAGAATGGGGTCGCCAAGGTACGGCACGGTAAGGCTACAGTAGTGCTGGTCAGGCGGTCGATCCCATCTCACCATCCCATGCACCCACCGCGTTGGCAAGTAGGCGAGCGTTAGACGCCGCAGCCATGTCGAGTGAAGCTCGGTCTTCGGCGCGCCACATACTTTTTTCGTTTAAGATGCCCTTTGGCACTGCCGTCTTATTACAATTGATCCTGGTAGCAAGCTAGAGATGGCCTAGACCGGACTGGCATTGACGCCTTCCAGCATCCGCCCCAGGTAGAATGTCGTGTCAATTCGTAGAAGAACAACGACTTGACACCACCGCCAGCTGCCTTATTTGGCAACCATGGCGGGTGCTCAGATGTTGTGGCGCAGAGAACACTGTCTATTGTTGTAAGCTTGGGGCAACGTCTGATATCTGTCAGCTGGTGTTTGTTTCACACACCTCGCCCGCCTCTACAGAGGGAAGACAAGGAGCAGTAAGTAGGTATAGTATGGTGTTCGCCTCAGCGCTGGATGAGAAATGCTGAAAGCGTCAGAATAAGTCTTGCCATCCGCATGATTGGGGTAAATACAGGCAAGCGTGAACGGAAGCTTCTGAGCAGTCGTTCTATCGCTGGTCACGACGTGCGGTGGCTCTGGGGATTGATGGGTATGTTTCTCCTGACATTGTCTGCATCGGACAACGATTCGACTTTTAGAACATGTGTCGGCCCTGACCTCACTGCAAGCCTGAGTCCCAAGTGTCAAGCTTTGTCATGGTGCACCGTCCAAGGCGGCAGAGGTAACTAAGTACAACCCTCCGCCCGTCTTGGTAGGTCCAAACCAATGAGCCCCAGAAAGTTGCCAGACACAATACGTGGAGTTGCGTCAAAACGTCATGTCTGTTGATGAATGAATGGTAAGTTAACGTATGGCACTAGCTCATCATCATCCACCCACCCAATCGCCCATTGGTCTGGATACGATGTTGAGGAAGGTATTGTGCGGTATACAGTGTGTACTGTGTACGTTTACGCTGTGTAAAATTCCACTGCTTATACCCGGCTACTGCAGACTCGCATCGCTTGATGACTGCTACGCAGTCAGTAATCCGCTCTGGTTGTACTTCTAATGATTTCTCAAAACTGGTTTGCGTTATCGGGAAAAGGGACGGCATGATAATTTCTCCGCGTCATATGGTGAATAACTACTCCGTAACTACTCCATACCACCTAATGCTTTCAGACATCCAGTTATTAGCGTCGAGTAGTTAGCCGGCTTTTTACACCGGACGTTTCCATCCAAGCTCTAGATTCTGCGCTAACAGCTCTGCCACAGCCCGCCCACATCACTGTCTCGCGACCCCCTGCTGCCCGCTCATGCAGCGTCTTTCTTCTCTTGACCTCGGATCCTTAATTTTTTTTTGGTTTCTCCAACAACATCGATCTGCGGGCTAGTTACTGGTAATCGGTCATCAAAGAGTTAGATAACCTCTTTGTTTAACTCATTTTCATTCTGTGTTTCTCCCTTTTGCCTTTGCCTGCTTCTTCTTGCTCCCTCCCACGTCTATTCATCTTTCCCTAAACCGTGGACTGACCGTGCTCTCGCATCCCCCCACGGAGTAAAGTTGCAGACACAGTAGAACTTGCGTCAGATTTGCCCAGCTTGGTTGGCGGCTCTTGTCCCGGAGGGTGGGGTGGCACTTTCCTTCACAGGGACGGGACCGCTTTTCAATAGGGAAAGAGGCGCAGAGCTCGTAGCGCGGGGGCCCTGTCCATTCGTTTCCCCGAACTGCCCAGGCAAAGATTGAAGAAGACCGCAGCAGGCTCCATACTTCGTAGACTGCGGCATCGTCTCAACTGTTTGCAGTTTCATCATTTCCAAAAATTGAAACAGGTTTATTTAATCTATCTATGCCAATGGCTGTTTTGGTTCTCTATTTGATATACTCAATTGGATTTATGAACAACTCGGCTCAGCCTGGGCTCGATCCGCTCTCCTTTCTTTATTCGCCTTGATGTTTTCAAGCTACATTACAATTTTGCGTCAATCCAACAGTTTCCTAGCTAGTATCTTATTTTCTTCGCCATGTCTACCGCAAAGGCGACCAAAAAAAGCGCCTTCTCTTGCGAGCCGTGCCGCAGGCGTAAGGTACGTTTATCTCTGCCTAGGACGACGACCTGCTGCGACAGGAACGGATCTTGACCGACGCATGCCTTGCATTTGTCAAATTCGTACAGAAACCACAAATGTCATGCGACAGCGTGCTGCTGTGGCAGCCCCGTTTACTTCTTTGGCTTGGTTATACCTTGCGTACAACTCTACTCACTAAGACCTCTCTCAATAGGTGAAATGCGGAGGCGAACAGCCTATCTGCCAGCGCTGTGCTGCTCGCAACGATGAGTGCATTTACAAGCTGTTGGTCGTTCCAAGTCTTAATTCCCCACAGATACTACCATGAGAACCAGTATCCTAACTTTCATCATGCAGCAATCCGACTTTGTCATACACTCAACGGTTAGAAGAGCGTATTAAGGAGCTGGAGGATCAAGTTGCCCACCTTTCCAAGTCTCCTCTATCTGTTGCCGGATCTGCCCATTCAAGTCCACCCCTATCAACCAACCAGGACGGATCGACGAACGTCGCGCGCCACACACCCGACGAGCAAGGCGTCACCCGTAGCTTTAAGAGTCTCAAAGTGGATGACAAGGGAAGCATCACTTACCATGGCGCTACTAGCTTCTTCAATCTTCCCAGTGACAGGAACGGTAACGACCTGTCGGATACCCCCTTCATGAATTCTTCATCGGATACAGATAATCAACGGCGGGAGCGCCTCATTAGTAATGCATGGCATCAGCGCGCCATGGAGAATCTGTCCGAAATTCCTGTACGCAATTGCACCCCCTTAAGTCTTTTCGCCGCTCCATATCTTCATCAATAGCTCAGATTAGGATTACGTTCCTAACCAGTCTCATTGCAGGAACCTTTCCAGTACCTTCTCAACGTCCATTGGTGTTGGATCCAGCCGCTCTTCAATTTCATCTATCGACCCGTATTTACGCGTATGTAATCCGAAGGCGTTCTTTCGTCTAGCTAGAGCTCATCTGCAATACTGCTTTGTTTCCCTGTGACCTAACAAGAAATTAGGAGATATGCAATTGATGGGACCCTACTATTCCCATACACTTCTCAATGCCGTTATTTCACATTCCATTCGATGGGGACGAAGCGACCCGTCAACAAGGAGACTTCTTGATGAATCATATCAAGGAGGCACAGTCTTTGGCAAGCACGCCCGAAATATGCTTTTTCAAGAATTGAACGCTGGAGTCTGCACCATCCCCACGATACAAACTCTACTGCTTCTGAGTGCGCAAGAATGTAGCCTGGGAAACTCTACTCAAGCCTGGACCTATAGCGGTATTGCTTTCCGTTTGATCGATCATCTTGGTATTTGCGTTGATAGCCAGCGTTTTCCTGGGTCGGTTCCCCTAAGCGACGAGGAACTCGAAATCCGCCGACGTATATATTGGGGCTGCTATTTCTGGGACAAGTTAATATGTCTGTATTTAGGGCGGTCTCCGTCGCTACAGCATACAAACATTTCGCCGTCACATATCATGTGTAAGCTTTCCCGCCGCTGCAAACAAAACTGTCAACAAGCAGCCATATATCTAACCGATGTCTGATTAGTTGATGACTCTGCCGAGAACGATCTCTGGGTACCATTTGGCATCCCACAAACAGATCCCGCGTGGAAATACCCACCCACGACCGCTCATTCGGCTTCCTGTTTCATAAGCATGTGTAGACTTTCCGTGATTTTCAACGAAATCCTCGTTCATATGTACGACCCGTTGTCCCAGAATACCGACGCCGAAATACAAGAGTGCCTCGACTCTCAGGAACCGTTGTTGCAGCAGTGGTGGGATCAACTTCCGATTCATTTGAAGATTGACCCCGTTTCATTGCCGAACTTAGCTCCGCCTTCTCACATAGTGACCCTCAAGTATGTATTGCCAGATTCACTGCAGCCGCCTCATTTACAGGCATAAACTGTGTACACGTTACCATTACAGGCCCTAATATATATTTCAACTAACTTTGCCACCAGTTGTCTGTATCACGCCTTTAAAATATTGCTATACCGCCCCATGCTTACCGGCAGAGGACGACGGGAAGCCGAAGGCACATCGCCTATTCAACGATATTTAGTTGAGAGTGTGACATCAGCCACCTCGATCATCGCCATTTTTGATCTATTTTGTCGAACATTCAGCATGAACTACTGCGTCTTATCCCTCGCATACTGCGTATATATCGCCTCTTCCATCTTCCTTCTCCAAGTTCAGGCTGCACCCGATGATCATCAAGCCATGCGGAAACTCACCTACTGTATTCAATGTCTTCAACAGGTCAGACAAATTAGTCCAGGTAAGCCGTGACTCCGTCGCTACCTTTCCGCTCAATAACGAAGGGTTAACATGGCTACGTAATAGTCATTGCTTCTGCCTTGAATAATATCAACAAGGAGCTGACGGCAATCGGAATTCCAATCGGAAACTCTCCCCAACTGCCTCCACGGACACGCGCTTCACCACCAGCAGGCTCAAGCGTTCCAATATCTGGTTCTGTATACCAAAGCTCACCAGAAGTGAGCAGGCCGATGCCTGGAATCATACACCCGATTTTTCAGCCATCTTTTAGCCATAACTTTGGGCCCGACGCCATGTCGATGGAACCTGCTGTTTTTGAAACTATGTCAACTCTTGAGCCCCTCAGTATCCGAGTGGGGGCTATCCAAGAGTCCGAAAATCAGTCCAAGTACGGTTGAAATCCAGCTCTGACCCCAAATGGCACAACCTGCATGTGCAAATAACCAACCCAGGGAGGCCATGAATGTGAAATGTCGGATTCAAGCTCGTTCTGCGGGTTTGTGGTAGGCATCAAAAGATTTACTGCCTCAGGAGATTTGTTCGGGAGCATTCCAAGCCTCAGCATATGCTTTGAGTATATGGAAGAGTCTCGAGGAGCTTGTGAGCAATATGTGTCCCCGTGCGACGACTGAAAAGTCGAATTGCTGTCAAATTTTGTATGTACAGCAGGGGCACATATAACAGGAAGGCCTCTATCTCGTTTACACCTAGCATGTCAAGGTCCTCGCAGCACTTCACGAAAGAGTACAAACATATCACGCAGCCAAAAGCTCCATATCACAGTTGTTGTCGAATGTTTCGGATTTAGTGTGGATCTCTAGATATGTTCATTTCAGCTACTGAGTTCTAAGCAATATGCCTGATGCTGGCAGTGAACCTCTGTCGAATGACAATCGGATGACGATCAACGAGCAACTGATAGCGAAAACTCCGCATTGCCCTCCGCCACACAAAATGCCAACAGCCCTTAAGCTAAGCCTATTTGTGTTGGAGGTCGCCCACCGAAAAGCCTGTGGACATGTTCTCGATTCCATAACAAGCAGATTAGATTAATACAAGAGATATCCACGTAGTGGACGAATAGATTCCTTTCAATATTTGCCGCTGTTGACAGATCTTGGCTATCGATACTAAGTCCTCCTTCTTGTTTTTTCTTTTTTTTTGGGGACTGTTGCAGAATATAATAGTGGTGTTCAGTGTGGCCTTGCGAGTTGCGAAGAGAAGATGACCCGACTATAGCTGAAAGCTAAGAGAGCCGCTACGTCACGGAAAACGTCCAATGTAATTATGATATCATCATCGCAGATTGTGTTAGTAATGGCAGAGGTACTTCAAGCAAGGCTAATAGATGCGGAAGTTAGCCGAACCAAGCATGATCTGCTGTGTGTATCTCAATGCTGGCATTTGGCGGCAAGACAAATCAACTCCAGATTGTTACGGATAAATGACAAGGTGACATGTAATTGATATGATGGCAAACACCCCGTGCAATCCGTTTTGTCCTTCATCTGTCTTACTGCCCTACAAATTCTGTTGCATCCTTTAGGGTTGGTCGGTTGGTCTGGAGCATCGGCGGATCCTCCCACAACCAACAACGGCACCACAAACCACTTAAAATCTCCCTTTCAGCAAATCTTTCTTAAGTAAGTAATCTGTAGTTTGTTCTCGATAAGGCTTGTCCACGCTATTGGAAAACCAATCGGTGATACTAGTCTCAAGTCTTGGCGTCTTTTTAAACCCTCTTGATTCAGCGTCTCGTGGGGCAACGCAGTCTCTACCTACACATCTGACAGGAATGGCGAGCTTCCTAAAGGCGAGCTGACGAATGCCGGAAATGATGGCGCAAATCTAAGTGGTGGATAATGACAGAGAGTGGCAAGTATTTTTCTTCTTACCTTAAGCGTCGGAGCGCTTTATTACTCGTTTAATAAGCCCCAGCAAGAGGTATTTACTCTAGAGCCTCTCTCTTATTAGCCTATAGCTAATACCATATGTACACAACTATTCTTCGATGTGAACCGGCGTGGTGCAGACCTTCAGGGTCTATTTAATTAAGTCGACTCTACGGGTATTTTATCCATCGCTGGAGAACTTCAAGAAGCTATCGAGCGAGCTGCTCCAGGACGTCTGGCACTAGGCAGATATCACAAGACTAAGACCCTTCTCATCTTGACCGAGCTGCAGGAAATCTTGCACTTAACGGGCACACACAAGATATAGCTTAGTTAAGACGAGCTAAAGAGTCTTAGTCTTGCGTGTAGCCGTTGAATGCAATATTCCTTTAAGCGGCTATAATTAAGACGAGTTGGGTCTTGGTTCTGTAGATATCTGCCCAGTGCCGGACGCCTTTGGGCAGCCTGGTTCGTAGCTTCTTGAAGTTCTCCAGCGATGGATGAAACAGACCTGAAGTTCTACATCACGCCGGTTCACATTTTTTGCAACACTCAAACGCTCTGGCCCTCTGGCAAACATGTCTGGTACTGCACAATGTGTGATCAATTACTCCGTACTTCGTAGTGAGTATGAACCCGAGTACCAGCCGTCTCGGACAAGTTCCGCCACAGAGGAGCGACTAATTAGCGGTCTGGTTGAAAGGTAGCCACTTGACCGAAAGGCCTCAGTTCAATTGAACTCAGCATCTGGGCCGCCTTACTCCGTCCTACATATTTAGAACGGATCCCGCCCGCACGAATTTCTCTGCGAACTCAGCATCCATTTCTCTTCCGAACCCTTCCTACCGTGAACGAAAGCGGTGGTAGATATGCCGTCCCATAACCAACACAGGTGACCTGCGATGGAGATTAGCACTGTACGGAGCACGCCCCGGCGAAATCGTGCCGACTGAACGGACCAGCCAGACTGCACAGCCATCACAGCCGTCACTCAAGGTGCTCGCAGAATCGGAATGGCGGCTGGTGGCGCTTAGTCCACCGAGGCTGAGGCCCTAAGAAAGGGGAAAAGAAAAAAAGTTCCTGGACCTGGAGATGAGCTGGTCAGGCAGCGCAAAACGGGGCAGGCCGAAAGTGTCCAAGGGGCGAGACGAGAGGATCAATGGCTTGGGGGCTGGCGTGCTTCTAGACCAGAGCCGTTCTCGATGTTTTGAGCATCAACGCCATCCATCAGCCGTCGGCCAACTAGATGGGTAAAGGAACGGGGGATGGTCAATCGGACGACAGGAGGGGACTCGACGTCTGCGTTGCCTGTCTGGGCGGGTCGCAACCAGGAAAACAGTCAGAATCAGACCAGCCGGACTGGCGGAGGGACTACCGACCAACTACGGAGTACAAAGTACAATTTTGTGGCAATCAAAGCGCTCATATGCACGCAAAGGCACTGCATTGCATGGGTACGAGTACCTGAGGGATGTGCTTCGTGTACGGAGGAGACATGTACCAAGATACGTACTTCCTCAGCTGACTGCCCGCTAGTTACTCCGTACCAGCTTGCAATACTCCGTCCAGACTCACGGCTCACGGCTCACGGCACACGGTGGCCCCCCCCATGTGCTTAATGTACCAAGCTCCTTGGCTTGCAGTGCCGCGCCACTGCCCCCACCCCGGAATCCCCCCTCTACGCTCTGCTCGGTTCGCGCAATATTAAGAAGTACAACCAACTACTCCGTACTTCATACAATATGCAGCCATTCCCAGATTGGGACGGTCCTTTGTCCTTTTGTGCATTTACCAGCTGTAATAATTCGCAGCGTCGAGATCAAGGAAATTCCACCTCCCTCCCCGCCCCGACTCTTCAGGTGCGCAGTCGCTCATTAAGTAATTGATCTATGGCCGGTGGACCGACAATTCCCTGGGTCAGGCATTGAGTGAGCGTTGAGTATTAATCGCAAGTCCCCCCACCACGAGACAAGTTCTCGGTGGTCCTCTCCCAGCACGCCTGCTCATTCGTTTGGCTTCTGCGGCCGATATTACTGTACATACGGATTTGGTGCCAACCAGCTATACGCCATCTCAAAAGCGGCTCGGGCTCACCACTGCTTCGTGCATGGCCGAAGCCGAGCTGAGGCCGAGTTTCTGGGTCAAATCACATTACTATTGGACGGGATAGGATTGGGCGCAAGGACTGCGGCCATGCGCTCATTCGCAATCAATTGGTTTTATGTGTTTACTGTTGTCGTGATTTCTTGCGGATCGATTCCCAAAGGTAAAGACGGAACTCTTCTCGAATCTGCATACCGTGGCTTCGCCTCAACGATGCAGTTCAGTTTCACCCTCCTAGATATGCCCACTTTGCTAACGAGGGGCCTTATTTGAAATTAGGGTACGATGAAGGAGGTTTTGCGTCAGCATCGGGACTAAAGTCTTTCATGGAAGACTTTGGTCTAGTCAGAGGGCGATGGACAAATGATCCATCGCAACTGGCTACTCGGCGGGCAACCGTTTCATCGCTCGGTGTTCTCGGTGCAGCGATTGGGGCTGGGATGGCAGTGTACGTAACTGACGTGGTCGGCCGCCTTCGCACCTGGCAGATATTTACACTGCTATGGATGACCGGATTTTTCACTGTCGCCTTCGCCTCCGGCAATATTGGCTTGTTGCTATTCGCTAGAATATGGGGAGGTGTTGGCGCAGGTGGCTTGACCGTGGTTGCACCTCTGTATCTGTCAGAGATTGCAAGAGCAAAGAACAGAGGCATGATTGTGTCGGTGTATATGGTTATTCTGCTGACCACTTTGATGCTAGGTATGTGCTGCCTCAATTGCCCATATGTTTAGACGCCTACAAAAAGATGAGGTTTGAATTGCTGACTCGAGACCACTACCGCAGGATTCTTCATTAGCTACGCTGCCCGCAGGACCATGGATGAAGGCCGAGAGCAGTACCGTGTCGTTCTAGCTGTGCCCCAAATCCCCGTTGGCATTAGCCTCATCTGCTCCATGTTTCTATATGATACCCCTCGATGGCTAGCCTCCAAGAACCGATATGAAGAGGCTCTCATTGCCCTAGCCAAACTGCGCAACAAATCCACAGAAGACGACTCGGTGCAGAGCGAGTTCCACGAGATGCAAGAAGAGGTTGTCAGCAAGAACCTCGTCCTGGCCAATACATCGACATGGACCATCATGAAAGAAGTCGCCACAGTGCCTACGTATCGTAGCCGCTTCCTGCTCGGCCTCGCCATGCAAACCTTTGCGCAATGGAGTGGTGGCAATGGCATCACCTACTATATCCCCGAAATCTTTCGCTACGCAGGTATTACGAGCAATCTCGCCCTCATCAACGCCGGCGGGTACGGCGCCACCAAGCTTGTTTTCACCATGGTCTTCATGTGGGGATTGATCGACTATTTCGGCCGTCGACGATGCTTCATGACGGGCCTCGCCATCCAGTGCGTAACACATATCTACATGGCTGTATACATGGCCCTCTGGCGCCGCGACCACAACCCAGCTGCGTCGGGAGCAGCGGGAGCAGCCATCGCCTCCGTTTTCATCTACGCCATGGGCTGGTCCATTGGTCTCTGCACGGTGCAATATCTCTATGGGACCGAAATCTTACCCACGCGCGTAAGAGGCGTGTGCTACTCCATCAACATGATGGTTCATTGGCTGTTTCAATTTGCCGTGGTGCGCACCACGCCGCAGCTGTTCAAACAATTTGACGTCTGGGGTGCGTACGTGTTTTGGGCTCTTGTGTGTTTTATTGGACTGTTTGTGCTGGGGTTGTGGGCGCCGGAAACGAAGGGCATCCCACTGGAGAGAATGGGCGAGCTCTTTGAACGGCCGTGGTATAAGTGTTGGAAGGCCAAGATTGATTTAAGTAGCGACAGGGAGTCTTTGCGTTTACAAAGGACGAGATATTCGGATCCAGGCGTAGTAACGCACGAGCAAGAGAGGGGTGACAAGAATACTAGGACTTGAGCGTCAGTGGCCGGTGGGTGGTGTTTTTTCATCTTGGTCGTCCCCGGTCATCTTCCAGCGTATATAAAAGTTACACATTTTCATGATAAACATGGAGTCTGTCTAATCTTCACAGCGTGTGACGAATCAAACGTAGAGAGGTCGATGCTTCAACATGTTTCATGTTTACCCAGCATTGGATATGGTTCTGGAGCATCATCAGTACAACATGGTAAAGACTTCCCTTGACTGCTATACGCTACATATCAAGACCCAGAATTAATAAGGGAAAAGGTTGACTCCGTATCGAGTCTTAAAATCTTCTTGTGCAGGTGCATCGGGCTTTGTTCGTGGAGAAAAATACATGTGATGGAAGTCGTGCTTCTACTTAACGGGTATACTACTATTAGAAATGACGCAGACGCGAGAATTGGTGTCGTCGAATAATGTTACCCGGGTGCGTATCGACTGGGTTGTTGGATTATGCCTGACAAGCCGGAGTTGTGCGGAATATATGCCGACATAACACATATTAAAATGCCAAGGTTTTGATTGCCACTCCATTCTCCGCATCCTTTTTTTCTTTCGAAATAATAATGATCGATGTACGGCTAAATTGAGTCAGGCCAAGGCATCCCCGTTTACTATTCAAGAGGAGAAAAGAAGTAAAACAGCAATAAAAAGATGTAATTTGCATACCAACGCTATAACAAATGAAAATAAACGCGTCATGAAGCGGCCTCTCTAGTAAGTCTCCAATACATGAGAGCCCATTCTTCGAGGAGGCACCTTGGCCTCGAACATGCGGTCAATCTCGTCAAAAGTACGACCCTTCAACTCAGGAACATAGAAGAAACTCCAAACAGTGGCAATTGACGCTAATCCTCCAAAAATAAATCCAACCTTGCCTTTGAGATTTGCTTGATCGGGATTCACCATGTATGGGATGGAAACGTTGAAGATGATCCCCATGACAGCTTGAGTGGCCGTTGCTAATGCAATAGTCGGGGCTCTGAGCAACGTGCTGCTTGCTTCGCCAAGAATGGCAAATGCCATGGCGCCAAGTGTGGCAATATAGAAAAAGGCATAGATGACTGTCAGGGCAGCTTGAGCCCACTTGGCAGCTCCTGTAGGGATGACGTCGAGGATGCCGATGAGAAGGAGAATTAGGGTCATGACGACCATGCCACCGACAAACATTCGGCGACGGCCGAAAGAGTTGATGATGAACCAACTGCAGATGTTGCCGCCCAGACCACATGCTGTGACACCGACACCTAAATCGAAGCTCTGGTGGGTAGGGAGCCCGGCAAGCTGGAAGAAATAGGTTGAGTAACCCAAAACGAAGATGATACCGACAAAGTGCTGACAAGCAAATACACCTGTGCTAATGCCGGTCCGAATGAGATCAGTGCCCCGGAAGCATTGGATAATAGATCTCTGCTGTGACTGGGCAGCTTCTTCCTCGGCAATAGTAGCTTCAAGAGTAATTAGCTTCGCGTCAATATCGACTCCAGATCCGTAAAGTTTGCGAAGGGATTTCTTTGCTTGCTCACGCTTGCCAACTCTGGCAAGATACCATGGAGTTTCAGGGGCGAAGGGGAGGAAAGCGATGAGAAAGGCGCAAAAGAACAATTGAATAGCAAAGGGGGCGCGATATGCCCAACTCGACTCCCACTCTCCGAACCCTTTGATGACGGCGTTGGATATAAGCTGGCCAGAGCCAATGCCAAATTGAACGCCAGCCGTTGAGATTCCACGGAACACAACTGGCGCACTCTCGGAGGTGGCAAGAGGAGCCAAGGTCAGGTAAAACCCAAGAGCGAAGCCAAGTATCAGCTTGGAAATAAGGAACGCGGGTCTTGTAGTGGAAAACACTTGACCAAGGATACCGCCGGTGGCAATTATAACACCGATGATAAGGGACCGCTTTCGACCGATCTTGTCCGCCATCCATGAGCAGAGGAAGCCACCAAAAAACTGGCCGACGGACGACACCGTGTTGAATGCCGCCTGCCAATCGGCGGGCAGAACAGGTTTGCCTTCGTACATGTACCCAAAGTCACGTCGAAAGGATGCAACAGAGAGCATGCCTCCATTAACTTGCGCATCAAATCCCCTTTGAAACTGTCAGTCTACGCATCGTTAGAGGGTAGGGAAACGTGCTTACCAGCCTACTGCCGCCATTGACCAGTAAAACGACCACCAAACAAGAGATGGGTGTTTCTTGAAAACGTCTTTAACCGTCAATTCATGTTCGAGTTGATGGTCAATTCGCACTGTCTCATGTTTGAAGTTAACCTCTTCAACACCATACACTCGACCCTCCAGAGTGTGAGCCTCATCCTTGGTGTCCATTATAGCCGGAACCCTCGGTCAATGTTCGTTCTGATATGACGGAAGTTGGTATCCGAGAAAAACGAGTAGTATTGTAGTATTCGGAACGATGAAGGCGGTCTATTTCGGCAACAGCTGTCTTTGGGCAAGGTTCGAGCCGCTGGAGTCGGAACTTAAAGTAATTTTAAATATGATGGCCAGAACATCTTAGATCTAGCATAGTAATACGAACCAATCATCCGCAGACATCAGCAGGATCCTTAGTCTCCAGTTCTGCTTTTACTTATTTCTGCAAGGTTGCCGGGTCATGACAAGACTCTCGCTCGGTCCGAATCGCAGCAGTTGACAGCTTCTCTGCCCTACAAGATGGAAAATCCGGGGTAAAACACATGGCTAGAGGGTTCAAGGAGGACAAGTTAGAGGGCGAGACTCCCCGCAACGACATCGCAGCGCTCCAAACTTGCCTAGACCTAGACTACGACTACCTGACCCAAGCCGAAAACCCAGTGTTTTGGAGGTGCGGGGATCAAGAGTGGCCCAGCAGCCCAGGCTGGCTGATGGTGTGGATGCACATGTCATCTCTGGCCATGACTTTGTTTGTGTGGTGGCTGCTGAATTTTCGGGAGGTGAGAAAGGGATTTTCTCCGATGCTTTCTTAAGAGGTCAGCTCGGCAACATACTCGGCGATCAGTACCAATAACCTCAATGAGAGTGCATGGAATACCGGGGTCGTCAATGGCTGAGACAACGACATTGTCCAAATACGGTAGGGGCTGGCATAGGCACGAGATCGGTGACTGAAACCTGCAGGAGTTCAAGGTGATGGCACTAGGAGGGTTGTCTCTGCAATACTAGTAGACAACGGATGCCCAAGAGTGGTAGGGGTTTGGCGGCCATGAGATGGATTCGACGCCACTCAGAAGTGAAGGGGAAATCGGGCGGCATGGCGTTTAGTGCTTTTTGAATTTCGGGGGTGGCAAGAGGTCCAGACCATCGCTTGCCTGTTCATCGGTGGGCCTTCACCTCTAGCTTCCTACGGCGGGCATCCTGGCACCGGAGCAAGGCTGGAGTCAGCATGCCATTAGGTTAAGTACCTCCGTACCTGGAGCAATGAGATGACAGTCACCGGTGCAACTCACTTCATTTCGGCAGGAGCAACCCAATAGACGCTGTAAGAATTAATACAGAGTACGGAGTAGAGTGAAGTCCCTTTGCACCGTGACAAATCCATCTATCTGAGCAAGTTGACGAGATAACCGCTGCCCGCCCTCTTCTTGGCTTGACGTGGATGCTATATCTGAGCTGTGTTAATATCCTTGACCAAGCATCCTTTGAGACAGGAACAAACCTTTACGGCTTATGTGTACGCGCAAACGGCCCTTCTGGGCAGCATATGAAAAAGTTATCACATTATCTAGTGTCACATTGTGGTGCGCCAATCATTACATCACGGCCCATTCGGTCAAACCTTGTTTTATTCAATCCAAAAGTGTTGCCGCCAAGGTGGTGACCGGCAGGGAGAGACTGGCACGGGTAACCGGTCATTGGAAGTTGCCACATCCGTCCGTCTCCAACTTGGGCTTGGAAGTCTCGTGGGGGATATGTTCATTGACGCCCGGCAAAAACGGGCGGGGGACGTATGGAGCTTCAAGGGTCTTAATTGGATTCGGGTATTTACCACACAGTATACCTTGGGTCATTCCTTTTCTGCCTCTCGCGCATCTCATATAGAGCTCACTATTTCATAGCGAGATTCCCCGACACATTTCCTGCGTCGCGGGTTCCCAGCAAGACCAAGCCATGTGTTTTCGAAACTTGCTTCTTATCTAAGATGGCACCACCGCCCCCACTGTCTACTCCGCGGCCGCAACAGCGGCACCATCAGCACCTGCAAGATTCGTCTCATCGCTCGGATCCTTCAGTCCGCAATGGGCCTGCGGGGGATCACCACATTGCCGAATCCAATGGCGATGCTACCGCCATCTCCCCGACTTCTGACGCTGGCACCTTGCTGAACCGTCGTCCTGGGAAGCGGCCGGCCGCCCGGGGCACAGCCTTCTATCCTCGGAAACGTGCCAATACTGCCTGTCAGGTCTGCAGGGCACGCAAAACCAAGTGTGATAATAAGAAACCAAGCTGTTCATATTGCTTGAGCGTGGGAGCAACATGCATCCAGTCTGCCGTCGACCTTTCTAGTTTTGACCCTGCCAGTCTCAAGATATTGGATCGACTAGATGATATAGAGCGTTTGCTGCGCACCTCGACCGCGGTTTCTAGTACTACTGCTATTTCTGACTTTGCTGCCTCATCGTCTCCACCTGTTCATCAAGTCTCACAGGCGGTTCTGTCGGCGAGTCATTATGATGAGGGAAGCCATTCTTCATCGCTTAATTTTCCGGTTGCTAAGCCTGAGGGAGATGGTCATATACTCCAGCCAAGCAATTCAAGGAGCAGCCATCAGGGCGTTGCTTCCAACGGGCACATAGAAGATGAGCTGGATCTGGATAGTGTATTGCCAACCCGAGTCGATCACATACTGGAATGGCCAGTCTTTCATGGGATCAAGACTCATGGCTCACCAGTATATCGAGCCCCTCCGGATGCCATAACATCACCTGCAGGCTCAGCATCGCTGGCCGCTCTGGTCGACATGGAGTCTCACCGCATCTATAGGCTTCTCGACAATTTCTTCCTAAATATCCACTGCAAGAATCCTATTCTAGATGAGTCTTCCGCTCGCAAGATGGTCGGAAGAGCGTTTTTGGATGGTATTGACTGGTCTCCGGCTTCTTGTTTGGCGATGATCATATGTGCCCTAGGATGTATTGCTACTCCGTTTGGACCAAGCCCGGAAACAAGAATGGGTTCTCAGGCCTACACAGACTCTCAAGTCTTTTTCCACGCTGCTCAAAAACGCATTGGTATACTATTGGTCAGATCGGATATTGTTGGAGCACAATGTCTGTTCCTTTCTGGTGTCTACATGATGATGGTTTTCCAGCCTATTTACGCATGGCGCTTCTTTTCACAAGCGCTTGCCGCATGTCAGCACTTCCCCTTTATTGCTAAGGCACAAGAGCTATCAACTAGTTCTGCATTTTCTCCTACGTCGATCGAAATGGGTCGTCAGGACACTCAGGAGCAGGCCGTCTATTGGTCAGCATGGAAATCTGAAAGAGAGCTACGGGGGGAACTATCACTACCAGACTTCGATATACACCATTCAGGTAGCACGCTGTATCCTCCCTTCTTTCCGGCCCCGCCTGTGCCCCCGCAAGATTCCCCAGACGGCCCAGATTCTGAAGCCCAACGGTCCAGAGCCTCTTGGCTTTTCTATTTGGCAGAGATATCACTTCGACGCTTGACCAGTCGTCTTTGCAGCGAGGTCTTAAACTTGCGGCAGCGCTATGCATCCAACTCCACATTCTTGGACGTACTGGCAGACATGACTCCGGAATATGAAGCGCAGGCACAAGAATGGTCTGACAGTCTTCCTGGGGAGTTATCAATCCGAACGGCCATTGATGAAGATGGCATTGCTAGGTCAGTTTTACGGGGGAAGCTCATAAACTTGTACGAAATGATATATTGGCCATTCGTGATGGTGAGCTTGGGTTCCTACGCTAGTGGAAGGCCGTTGAAATCACATTACGCAGAGCTGGCCAGCCGCGGGCTCGACACACATATGCATCAGATTAGAGCCAACGAGCCAGGGTTTTTCCATCGCCACCACGGCGGCTTCTTCATGATCAGAGCTTGTACGAGAAGTGCGTTCTCACTTGTAGCGGCTGCCAAGTCGGGCATGGCCATGCCATCCTGTTGGGACGAGGCAGTCTATAAGGTCATCACTATGCTGGCTTACTGGGAAGAGGAGGATAGAGATGTGGCTGGATGGAAGTCGAGGCTAGAAAGGGAGATTGCTTCTACACATGGGTGATGCAATGCAGAAACTCCCACGGCATACCAGTGTTTTGGTGTCAAGTCGCTGCTATTGGTGGATGACATGAAATAAATGTGCCAAGGCATCACCTCCAGTGAGTGCAATAGACAGGCCGACAAGAGCGAGGCGGGAGCTAAGCCAAGCGCCGCTTCAGTTTGCCGTCCGATCGGAATGGTTCCAATCTGTGTCCGGCATGGAGGTGTCCACGCGGGGGGCGCCGGAACTTGGTGGGCTTCGGGCTCGTATCAGCGGCCACTTAGGTATTATGCGACATCGAATGTGCGCTCTGCCTTTGATCAGATCGTTCCTGCAGTGTACATGTCACATCCAGACCAAGAAGGCCGAATTAGGGACGCACTCAGACAATTGGTCGCCTGAATAGGATTCATACGAGCTAGGCCGTTCTTTAGGCTGCGCCTGGATTTATCCTCCGAGAATGATAGCAGAAAGAGGGCAGTTTGGGTGCTGTTCCATGATGAGCAGGAGACAGCATCGGGGAGTGTCGGACGTAAGCTGTACACGACGGGCTGATGTGTCGTCGGTCGGTCTGGCTTTGTCGCTCAAGCCCGCCTTTGATCTGCTCTAACTACTTCGGAGTGCTTCAAAATTGCCCTACTTCCTTTTAATACCAGGTTGTAATTTTATGAATGATGAGGTAGCGGAGCAAAGTCGAAGGTCCGAATGGAAATGGACGTGGTGCCTATAGATGATAGTCCTCTAAGCCTCAGCTGAATTAGTTCTTCAGGCCGGATTCACAATGAGCTTTCAACATTACCCGAGACCAGTGTTCTCATTACCAGTTGCTCATAATGAGTCTGACTCTCTTTAAATCATGTATGCTTAGGGGGTGTCCTTTCACCATGAAAACCCACCTCAACTCGCGCTCCTTGAAGATGAGACTCCTTCAAACACAGACAGGTCTCTATACTTGGGAGACTCCGGAATGCCGTACAGCAATGCAAGTCCATCGCTGTTTATTTGATACACGTTGCGTTTATGTAAGGGTCTTTTTGTTTAAGTGCGCTTTCAGAAAAATAAATAGGTAACATGGATCATAGAGAGCGAATGTCAATTATGGAAGCAAAATCAAGAGTCTGCCAAGTGTTGCGCAAAGCAGCCATCGTTCATGCCGGGTAGGCGTCATGCATACCACCCACCAGCCACGGCTGAACCAGATTGCGCACAGTCGGTTGCAACAACAATTCGGACAGCACGAAGACTTATATTGTTAGGGGCGTGGAAGTGGAAGCGAAGGCGCCTCATCCAGCGCTAGAAATAAGTACGTTTGGGCATCTTCGGTCGGGCCTTGATTTACCGTGGCGCGCGAAAGCTTCAACATGACATTTATTCATTCTTTGGAATCTTTCGGTAGGGGTCCGTCAGAGACCCCCTCCCCCTCTACCAGCCACGCCACCACGGCAAAGGGTCCCCCCCACCCCTCGCAGCTCCCAAGTGCCGGATTCCTCAACGTGCACTTGTTAACTAACTAGTTAGTTGGTGGGATGGGAAGCTAAGATTTGTCATTTGGCGGGGCACACAGCTAGCTAAGCCATCACGTCAACGACTACTAGCTCCATATGTGACTAGGATGCCCAGACATTTTTCAACGTCGATTCGCTCTCGGCTGTTTTTCTTGTAAACCCTCTCGTTTTATAACCCGCCCGGTTTCCAACATAAGTAGCTATTTTCGTTTCCTCAGTCGCTAATCCGCTCGAGCATCCTCCGAGCAATTCCAGCACTCACATTCAACGGCGCAGAGTCCCGAACGGCTCTTCTCCGCAGCTGAAACAACTCAACTATCCAAGTAGTCGTCAGCCAGCTGCAACCGGAAAATCATAAAATCATCCTCGCGACATCCACATCCCATCGCACACATACACACATACTTTTCCTCAGTTTCTTCTCATTAGTCCACCAAATCCCCCCTCGGGCCAAATAACCACAATGGCCTACCTCCCCAACTTCATCGCCCGCCTCACCCGGCCCTTCACACAATCCAGCCGTCTCTCCATCGCAGACGCCTCCGCCGCGCCCGGCGCAATCCCCGAGGGCGCACAGCGTTGCACCGTTGCGGCAGGCTGTTTCTGGGGCACGGAGCACCTCTACCGGCGCCATTTCGCGGGCAAGGGCCTCATCGACGCAAAAGTCGGCTACATTGGTGGCAACTTGGACGATCCTTCTTACAGAGCTGTGTGTGGGGGCAAGACCGGCCGTACGTTAACATCAACCCCCCCCCCCCCCTCCCCTCCCCCCTCTACCCCCTCCTCCTAACCGCATATATCATATCAAACAGCATCCAAAACCAACTCTGTTGACTAACGCTTGTCCCCTCTTATTTTGTAGACGCCGAAGCCGCCCAAATCATCTTCGACCCCGCGCAGCTATCGTACCGAACCCTCCTTGAGTTCCTGTACAAGATGCACGATCCTACCACGCTGAATGCCCAGGGTCCGGACACGGGGCCGCAGTACCGCTCCGCCATCTACTTCCACGACGCGGAGCAGGAGAAAATTGCGAGGGAGGTCACGCGCCAGGCAAACGAGCAGTGGTGGAAGGGCGGCATCGTCACCGAGGTGGCCCCCGCCGGAAAATGGTGGACCGCAGAAGAGTACCATCAGGAGTATTTGGATAGGAACCCCGGAGGTTACGAGTGTCCGAGTCACTTTCTGAGACCGTTCCCCCCGCTGCAGTAATGGTTGGCGTGGGAAAAGACGACACATTGTTGTAGTAGATGGAGCGGATGAGTTTAATGGTCGTGATTTGCGAGGGATGCATAATTAATTCTCTTTGTACTGGTCATCTTATAGATGCGGGATGGGGTTGCAATCATATCAGCTATATTCAGTAGGGCAGTTCCATGACCACCATAGAGTATATCTCGGCATCTAGGTGATCCATTGCGCCATGCCGTAGGTTTTTTTTCATTTATCCTGGGAATCAAGAGTTTCAATTTTTTCAATTGATTTTATGTATATGTATTACGACTAAGCCGTACGCCACGGAGAGGAGTTGGTTTGTCTCTAATCTCAACCAACAAAATAGAATGTTTCTTGTACAACACTGCCTGTCCATCCTTCTGTAGCTCGCCTCCATAATCCTTCTTGTGATATAGGTTTTATTTCTGTTATTTAGTGTACATGTCTTTTACTTTCGGCGGTTCTGCTGCATCATCAAGATCTGAACCATGCGAACAAAAATGTTCAAAAAGTCCAGTTCCAATGAGATACTCTCGTTCACCGGGTCGCGCTTCATCACGCCAGCCTGCGCCATGCGAGCGTGGTACAAAACCTTCTGTACATCATAGAGTGTAAAACCACCAAAGACCGCCAAACCACCGTATAACCATATGCTCTCGGTGAAAGCCAGCGTTCGTACAGCTGTGGCGGGAATGATCAATGGAGCAAGACCGGAAACGGCAACAATGGCCGCGCCGGCAAGGAGAGGTCCACCAATGTACAGGTACTTCTCCTGCTTGGCGGTAGCGCCGACAATGGACAAAGCGCCCATCATGGCAATAGTGTAGAGACCGGCTCGGGCGAGAAGAGGCGCAGGGACGAAGGCGAGGAGGGGAGCGACAAAGGCAGCTTGGGTGGCGTTGAAAGCGGTCCACAGCGCGTACTTCGGAACGTAGCTGTAATACATGTATGTCAGGAATGCGTTCGATACTACGCCAAAGTGTGCACAACAAGGCGTCCAAAAGTAATGTCAGAGACTTACTTGTCAGGGCTGATAGATCGCGTGCCAATCATGGTGGCAAAACTCAGCGCCAAACCACCCAATCCCACAACCCAAGGATTCGTCACCATCAACCGATACACGAAGCCGGTTTGAACCATCTGTCTCGCCGTCAAGCCAATGATGCCGATACCCAGACCGGTATGCAAAAATGTGTTGTTCAGGTATTCCCTCTCATACAGGGGCATACCGCCATCCTCTCTTGTCTCGCGGTTAAAGACAGCATTGATGGCCACAAGGGTGCCGCCAAAGATGGCTCCACCAACAAGTAGTTTCCTCGTGCTGGAACCACTGGCAGTTTGCTGAGTAGCCTCCTGATAATATGAGCGGCTGCTACCGCGGGCAAATGCATTTCGAGTAGCAATCGATGACATGCGCGACGTGAAAAAGTTGTTGGTTGGCCTCGCGGGCTGATGGAAGCTTCGAACGGGTGCTGCGGACTTGAAGGCAGATTTGGACAGCTGGGGTAGTCGCTGCGCCAGCCGCAGAGGGCTCTGCTGCACGCTCATGATGAACGACATGTTCTGCAGCACTTCACCGGTGTTCGCGGTGTGCTTTGAATGTTGGGTTTTTGATGGTGGTGCTATTTGGGAGGGGAAAACAAATCGACGTCGGTGGACGTTGGATTTTGTGTCGGCTCTGCGGCTAGAGATTCAAGCAACAGGCTGACTAACCATGACGTGTAGTCCGGAGTTTTAGATGCCCGGTTATCTCCGAAGTCACGTGGCGGTCACTAGAAGCTGGTGGAACGTTCCTGGCCGGCGTTAACAAGATGACAAGAAAATAATGACATATTAGTACACGCAGACAGAGGCACTCAGCACTCAACGAAATGTCGGCTGGGTCAGTTTTGACTATAATTAAAATTTATCTCGAATCGCCTCACGCATTTCCTCCTCGAAGTCAATATCTGCCATTCGCTATAGCTAGTCATAGTAGCATCCGACGCTCATGATAAGTATGAGAACTTCAGTTCTTGGCTCTCCTCAGATTTAGTATAATCCCACGAAGGGAGTAATTATATTTGTAACTATCGTGATAGTTGCAATATACACTCGAGATATTTATAGATGGCACCAAGCCGAAATAAAAGCCAAATATCTTGGCATATTTCCGTTCTATCCAAGAACCGTAAAGAACCAACGCCGTTAAATCGTCCACGCAGATCGATAGACTATGGGAGCCTCCAAAGAAATCATTGCAGCTCATGAACACTCCCCTATTTGCGGATCGAATTCCCCAAATGCGAGATAGAAACTTCTCCTTCTTACCTGAGTCCCTGAACGCCTTTTTCGATAATAAACCGTACCGGTTGCCTTGCTCGCCTACTCAAGAACCCAAGCCCTGAACGTGGAAGAAAGCTCGGCGTGGTCAGCATGGCAACGCTCATCGTCTTCGGTGGCGGAATCTCTCCAATGTCCTCATTGGCCGCGGTCGCCCACAGGCCGGCGGGAGTGACCGGTTTATTCGTTCGGTCATCGAATCCCCATTTCGCAATGCTGCCAGCTCGAAGCCAGTGCTCAAGATTACGACACTGACTCACATCAGTCCATTTCAGGCGGGTACAACCTCGAAGAATATTCTCCAAGCCCTTGCCCGTAACTCTTACACACCCACGAACACTTAGACCCTCCAGTTCATTGAGATGCAGAGCAATACTCTCCAAGCTTGCGTCGCTCACAGCGCTACCGCAAAACGCCATCCGCAATTCTTGAAGTAAGGGCAACCCAAGGGCAACCACTTCAGTCGATGTGTCTGATAGGGCACAACAGAATGACAGGTCCAAGTGCGTAAGATTCTTCGCAGCATTGACGAGAGCCACAATCGCATTGTCGGACAGATATGTGCAATCAGCCAGGCACAGGTGGGTGAGCTTCTCGAATCTGTACTGTGCCCAAGATTGAAACCCAACATCCGTGATCGAGGTGCAGCGGGTGAGGGACAGCGCGCGCAGCCGATCTGATGCATGAGCAGCCAAATGAGCCATCGACCTGTCCGTAATGTGTTTGCAGTATGAGAGGTCCAGCTTGTTGAGCTTCGGGCATCCAATGACTGTTCCGGGTGGGGGGTTATTCGCACTGTGGGCTTTCTGTTTTGCTTCCTCTTGACGTTTCTGCGCTGAACTGGTGATTACAGTGCTCTTCCTGGCAGTCGGCGACTCAGCGACGACCCATCCCACAACACGACCAAGTAGATTGTCGCCCACTTTCCGGCAATTGCTCCAATCTACCTCCTCCAATAGTTTGGCATTCTCGCTCATTTCAAGTATTTGGTGTGCAGACACATCCCACACTGATCTCATGCGCCATCTCTTGATGTTCTTTCCGCATTGCCGCCATAGAGTGGAGAATCCTTCGTCAGTGACATGAAAGCAATTGTTAAGATCCATAGAAACGGCGCGACTTCCTATGAAAGGTGCCAAGGTGTGGGTAATTGCATGGTCAGTGACGTAACGATTGTGCTGGGAAAGGTTCACGTCATTGCACAACTCGGGAGAGGCGCTGAGAAGGTGACGCCAGCGGCTGCTAACTATTCGCAAGCGAATGAGTTCTTTGATGTCAAGATGCCTGAAAATTCGGATGAGAAACTCGTCGGTAAGATTTTTGGTCGCATGGGGAGACAGGGGCCGGCTGGTGGTCTTGACTCGTTTTGCCGGCCCGCCGGATTCTGATGATGTCTCGCTGGAACTGAAGCCGATCGGCGTGAGGTCGATGAGAGATGGTCGATGACCATTAGGCCGTCCGATTGCTGTGCTTTCTATTTGGGAAGTTGGTGGTGCTAGAGAATGTCGTCTTCGATTTCTTAAATTTTCCATGTTGACGCTCAAAAAAGGATCGGGGTCTTTGTGTTCCATCACTTCGATATCGTCATTGCTGGGTGAGCCTTGGCCCGATGGTGTAGTAAATGTTAGATTAGGAAGCAGCCCCTTTCCTGATTGTGTTGAAGGAGTTGATGGATCTGATTTTGATGTCTGCTCTTGCTTATAGTCGGCATCCTTCATTTTGATGTCCTCATCCTGAGTCTTTAGTCGTAACTTCGCCGTCTCTTCAACTTGATATTTGATGCCTGGTGGACAGCGCCGCCATAGCTCGTCCATTACTTCGCCAGGAATCATCAGACATTCCACGGTGGTAATGGACCTGACGGTTGCAGTTCGACCGGGTGAGAGACCCAAACTTGCCACCTCTCCAAAGTACTGACCAGCTTTTAATCGCGGTCTCGGGGGTACTGATCTTGTGGATTCTGGGGGACTATTCTGCGGCTTGGGCTGATGATGTATTACTTCCGCTTCGCCCTGCACAATGAAGTATATCTCGTTACCCGGGCTACCCTGGCAGATCATATCAGTGAAAGGGTGGTAGGTCTTGGGTTGAACGCTAAGACCGAGAAAATGTAGGATTTCAGGCGGTAGGGTAGAGAAAAGTGGCAATTCCTTCAAGGTTTTGCGAACATTCACATAACCACTACCAATGACACTACCGACCGCAGGATCCTCAATAACGCCTGGGCTCGGTGACTTGCGCTTCTTAGAGTTCACAACTGCGCCGTTCTTGATAGCTCCACTCTCGCCAGTGGAAACCTCGCCTGGAACGGCAGTTCGAGGAACAAAATCGCTCTTTGGTGACTTGAGGCTGGCTCCTCGCTCCTGTCGCTGTTTTCTCAACAGGTTCAGCCGTTCCTGGGCTTCTTCTCGGATGGCCTTTTCCATCTCAGGAAACTTAGGAATGACGAACTGCAGGTCTTCTTTCTTCAAGACAAGCAAAAGGCATTTTGTGCGCGCCACAATAGTAGCAGTGCGCGGTAAATCCATGAGGACGCCGATTTCGCCAAAAAAGGCGCCTGGCTTTAGCTCAGCATAGACTGCTTCCCCGTCACGAGATGTGACGGCCACCACACCGCGCACCAGCCAGTACATGGCCTTTGCGTCATCCCCTTCCGTGATTATATGGTCGTTGGGCCCGTTGATCTGCGGCTTGAGGTGGTTTCCAATGGCAACAAGAAAATCCTCCGGGGCGGATAGAAAGAGGGGAAATGATCTAATTCGCTCCACAAGGTCCAAGGGCATATCTCGAATGGTCGAGGCAGTCAAGGGAGATGGCCGCACTGGGCGGGCTGGATTCGTGTCGACATCAAATGATCGGATGACAGAGCTCGGATCGGTAGATGTCGACGGCGAATTTGCCTGTTGGTGATGTGCCAACGCCCTATATGGCGAAGCCGAACTGGCGGAGCGACCGCGACGCATGGCGAGCGGAAGCAACAACTGCTCAAAACTAACGCAAGTACTTGTGATGGCGGGGAGGAGGAAAGAAGAAAAGAAAAGGTCGTCTAGTTAAGTAGCAATTCGCTCTCCGCACAGCGCAGACTTTACACGCAAAGCCACGGATAGAGATATTTACTGAGTCCGGCCGCGCTGGCCGCTGCGCCGGACGAGCTGCCAATATCTGGCTTTGCAACAGTCACCGTTGACGTCCTACAAGTTGGTGGTGAAGTCGGCAGTGCAGGTAAGATTGATGCGGCAGAGATGCGGCATACTCTGGTCAACGTTCGCGGAGAACCGTAGGCCTAGCGCGAGGCCCCGGTTTCAATATTGTAATGCGACCTAACACACCGGCAATTGTCCTATAGGTTGTGATATAAATCCGCTTGGCAACTTGAAAAAGTCACCCCTGTTTTGCAGCTTGAAAAGGACATGCAGGAAAGTTCTGAACGAGCGGGTCTGTCCTGCACCGTGAACACGAAGTCGGTCCAACCGTTTCCGAGCTGTTTTGACGGAAAGCCGTGTGCTTTTTGCAAGCTCCGAAGTCGAAGTCAGGGAAGCAGCTTGAGCTTCCAGATCCAAAGCTTGCACCACGAGCCGGCTTGGCTTGGGCGATGGAGTTGACAAAGCGGTTGGATGGATGTAAGCAACAAGCCGTCTAACAGCTTAATTGCAAGCCTGTCGGTGGGCGGGCGGTGCGGATGGTTGCGTGGATGCGAATGGCGCAGTCGTTTATCGGCGGGTGAACTTTGCGTCCCGAATGACGACAGCGGCCAAATGTGGGATGGCAATGATTAGAGTCGCGGGTCTCAAGAAATGAAACAGCTACGTACGGAGTACAGCCACGCAAGACGAAAAGGAAGAGCGCTCAGCTCGTGCGATGATACCAGGATGCAGTCGGCATCAAGCAAAAAGCAAGTAGTAATTATACAGAAACTGTGGTGGAGGAACAGGAAGCGAACCGGACGTTAGAAGACTAGGACGAGGACAGGACGGATGGCACAAGAGGTGAAGAAGCAAGATGGCGCGAAAGCCGGCGACCGGGTTTGGGAGGGCGAGGGTCCCTGGCTGGGGACGAGGGTCATCGGAGGGGCGTTGGGGCGCGTAAAATAGCAGCCAGGTAGCCAGTCGGCCAGTAGGAGCAGCGGTACTGGAATAGCAGCTCTGGCGGAAGAGCGCCCAAGGTGTGTGCGAGAGCAGCTGCAGCAGTCGCATCGCCCGGTAAGGAACTAACTACTCTGTGATGTACCGTGGTACTTGGACCTAGCTGGGTACGGAGTACATACAGTTACGGAGTGAAGGCGGGCTGACGAGCATGCATGAGACCGGCAGGGAGGGCAGAAGCAGGGGCAACGGCAAGCCACTCGAGCCCCAAGTTCAGAAATACCACACCGGCGGCGCATGGAGCTTGACGTGGGGTAGCAGCAACTGGGAGCTGCTGGATTCAGCTGGTTGACTGCGAGTTGCGCTGCTAGTTACGGTTAAGCTGCTGGGTAAGCTGCTAGTCAAACTGCTCGTGCTTGCTCTCGTGCTCTCGTGCTCTTCCAGTGGCTAGCTTCAAAGCTTTTTGCTTTTTAACTTCGAGATGTGCTACCCAAGACGGTGAACGGGTGGGCAAGTGGGCAAAATGGGCAAAGTGGGCAGGCGGGCAGGCGGGCAGGTGGGCAGGTGGATGCAGGTTCGACGTCTTAAGGCACGAATAGGCAGCGCTTGTGGCAAACAAACCCCAGCTGCGACCACCTATCCAACATTATACCTCCCAGACGCTTGCACCAAGCAGCGACACCTGCTTCGAACAGATACCCTTTCGCAAGGGGAGCAACGGCTTCGAGTGGTCGTGCAAACTCGTCTGCCTATCCAACGATAATAAATAGCAAGAGAACTCATGAGCGAGGGCACAGCGAGGGCACACCTGGTGCTCCAGGCGCCCACGTGTGGTGTGGGAAAGCCAGGGCCAAGAGGGTAGACATGACCGAATACAAACAATACAGAGGACACGATGCACAATATGCAATGAGCTGTGCACAAGGCAGAATACACACAGAACGGAATATGATCAGGTAAAAATACTTCTCTGGGCATTCCACTTACACAAAAATGGACATATCGGGACAATGCCATGCTATGGCTTGTGTGTGTGGATGGACGTGCAGATTTAACACACTCTCGACCGGCACACCACCGCACGCATGATCCAAGCACAAGAAGACAGCATCCATCAGTTCCTTTCCGAGCCTCGCACTCCCTACACCCAGGCGCGACGTGCGGGACCGAAAGAGATTGGACGCATAGTAGGGGTTTGGTGTGTCAACACTAACCGTGGCACATCACGATATAATGGATATGATGGTTGGGGGCTACTCAATCGCTCAGGGCGCTTGACTGGCCACGCCGCGATCGTTTTCTTTCCATGACCAGGCTCTCCCGTTTGTCACGACAGCTTCGATAGCGAATTTCACCGTGGCGTTCTGATATGTTGGCGTACAAGGCTGGAGATCCGAATGGTGGCCGGTGGCCCGCGCCGCATATGACCGGTGGTGCACGGTTCACCAGCTGGCACGTGGAAAGTTGCGGCAACAACCATAACCGCTCCCGGCAGTGGAGATCTTGGACACCAAAACAGGGACATGGTGGACACATGGTGGATTGCCATGAGCCCAGGCGTCCCTGTCACTCTCTACCTATCCGGGGGTGGCCACTTCAGAGTATGGACTCCGTACTCCGTACTTCTGTATCTCCAGGCCAGGCTTTGCCATAGCTGGCTAGGAGACGTGCATGCACGGCTGCTATGCTCGCCCTCAATTCGAAAGAGAGGATCAGGAGACAAGTTCCAATTTTGACGCGGGGGCTAGGCTTGCTCGTATGCCATCATTATGATTGTTTGTGCCAGGGCCAAACAAAGGAGCACTAAAATTTCAACCGAAACCATTAGAAAACATCCTTGTCACTAGAAGGAAGCTCGGTAGAATTCCTCTGGAAGCCCCCAAGCGTCGAGGTGGCGGACACCACCTCACTACGGAGTACACACACATGTTAATTTCAAGCAGGGTTACGATGCTCCGTACTCCGTAGAGACGTCTACATAGTTATTGGCTGGCTGGGTCAAGTCGAGCTTCAATCAAGGACTGTCAGGGCTGCAAAACATTAGACCCATCAGTCGGAAACGGCTCCCCGCCTCCACCGAGCAAAAGTCGAGTCTATGGCCGAGCCTATTGCACAACAATACCCCGAGTACGGAGTACTCCGTACGGACTGTTCTTCAGGGCATTGCTCCATAACATGTACAAAACAATACCCGGGGTGCCAGTTCTGGGAAGTCCTTTCAGTTATATCCGTCTCGAGTACGGAGTAGATGTCCAGCCTGCTACTTTCCAAACTGGGTGGTATGCATCTAATCCTAGGATTCCATGTCATGTCGCGTCGGAACAGAAGGGCCCGAACTTCCTCGGACGGATGGTCATGGCTGATGCGGAAAATTTGCTTGACTACTTTTTCCCCTGCCCGTGTCTCCCACAACAGGAAGTCAGCAAAGGCAAGCATCCTGAGCCATTGCTTGTTCATCTCATGTCAGCATTGTGCGGCGACACTGCGTGTTTGTTTTTATTTATTGGCCCGTCAGCTTCATGGATTGGCGAACTAAATCGGCGTTCCCACCCCGCTCCACCGTCTTGATGACCCTGAGGGGGACAAATTCTGTGAACATTGCAGTGTGGATGGGTAAGCCGTGATGGATCACGTAATTTGTCCTCCCCTTGATGGTCTTCGTTCTCCAGGTCGTGCGGCCATTTTATACCACACCTGCACTTCGGAGTAGAGTTCCCGCGAACGACTCATGAACCGCAGATTGGAGCGACGGAAGATAAAGTCTGCAAGACGGGTATCAGAACCGAAGGATATCGATCAGGAGACTACGGAGTACAAACCCTTTTGTATGTCTAAGATTACTCGTGCATGTCCAGGACATCTACGGAGTACTCTTAGTTTTCCCCCTTATCTCACGGGTGGCGCTTTTAGCTGTACATGTCCGATCCGATCCTCCGTACAAATCCGTCCGTATGACGGAATTTTGACGCTGCCCACGCTCCGACCCTAGAATGCTTCCGCTTAATTTCCTTGTTCTACATCAAGAGCATTTTGTGGAACTTCTACTATGTAAATTCAGGAACATTACTGCTCTACCCCCCCTTCCCCCCAATTAAAAAATAAATAAATAAATTGCATTTATCCCTTTTTATTTTATTTCTTAGCGCACATGCGTTTCACCACAGCATCTGCCTGTCCAAGGCACATGAACCTCGCAACGCAGTTTTAGATCCGATCCTTGTTTCAATATGCATGCTTATGCGCGCAAGCTACTGCATACCCCTTTTGGTGTGCGCCTACTTTATATCAATCAACAAAGAACACTTCGCTTCGTGACGCAAAATTTAGAAAAAAAGGCGTCATTTTCCTTGCCATATGCAACCCTATATATCGTCTAGACGCACGGAGATGACTACAAATAAAAAGATAAAAAAAAAGTAAAAAAGATGGCTCTATCACTGCTTATGCAGTCCAATTAGTTATCTCATGCCCCAAGGGGAGGAGGAGGAGGTCGCTCGCTGTCACAAATTAGATTTGCAGCAAAAATCTGGACCTGCTCCTCAAACATCGTCCCTAATACTCCCAAACGCCTGGTAAAGCCAAGCGCGTGCGCACTTGGCTGCAGATTGATGTCTATGTTCTTAAAAATGTCTTGAATACCTCTGAATTTGTGCACTCCTCAAATGGGTAGTCCACGTCTCGGAGAAACTGAGATAAGTCTCCACTGTCTTCGTCGGGACACGAAATACCAGCTAGGATTTTGGCAATGTCGCCGCCGTAGTTTCGATAGTGGAACAAACTGATGGTGAATCTGGGGCGCAGAATCTTGAGGAATCGCTCCAGCGCACCAGGCCGCTCGGGAAAGCTAAACATGTACAATTTCTCGTTGGCAACGGCAGACCGACCACCAACGAGATATCGAAGATGGCTCTTGGCAAGCTCATCTCCAGAGAGATCAGTGACTGTCATTTCTTCACTGCGGATGCGCTGAAGGAGCATCTGAAGTTCTTCGCTTCGTTGCGCGGCTGGGGCTGTCAAAGATAAACCAATCATGACATTTGCAACGTCTTGGTCGGCATATCTATAGTTGAACTCGGTGACAGCATACGGCATGATTGTGTCGACCAGCCTAGCGAAAGCGCCAGGCCGCTCAGGAATAGTGACGGCCAGGAGAACCTCCTTGCCCTCACCGACCGCAGCACGCTCGGCGACAAATCGAAAGCGGTCAAAGTTCATGTTGGCTCCAGATGTTACGGCAATGAGAGTCCTATTCGAGTCTTGAGAGGGATGCTGAGACACATACTTCTTCATCCCGGCAATAGACAGTGCTCCTGCAGGCTCCAATCCGGATCGAGTGTCGTCGTACATGTCCTTGATGGCGGCGCAAATCTCGTCCGTAGTCACTTCGACAAAATCGTCGACCACTTCCTGACAGATGCGGAAAGTCTCCTCTCCAAGCGTCTTGACGGCTGCGCCATCCGCAAAGAGGCCAACCTCATTCAGGACGACTCGCTGTCTTTTTCTGAACGACTGGGCAAGGGCATTGGCATCGTAGGCCTCGACTGCAATAATCTTTACGTGAGGCGCCATGCGTTTCACGTAGAGGCCAATACCAGCAATGAGACCGCCGCCTCCTGCACAGCAAAATATAGCCTCCACCTTGGACATGTTGACTTGACCAAAGAGCTCATTCCCAATGGTCCCTTGACCTGCAATGACATATGGATCATCAAACGGGGGGATATTGATGAGGCCGTCTTGTTTTTCACGTCGGGCACACTCCTCTTTCGCAGCGTCGAAATCGGCACCATGCAACACGACATGACCACCAAGCCTAGCGACATTCATGTGCTTGATGCTAGGTGTTCCTTCGGGCATAATGATAGTAGCAGGGATTTTGAGTTTTCTCGCTGAATAGGCAACGCCCTGAGCATGGTTGCCGGCAGAGCAGCAGACAACACCTTTCCAGCTGATTGCCGGATCCAAGTGTGCCATCTTATTATATGCTCCGCGCAGCTTAAAGCTGAAAACGGGCTGCGTATCTTCTCGCTTGAGGAGAACATTGCATTCGAGTCGGTTGCTGAGGTTGACGGCTGGGGTAAGGGGGGTGACGTTGCAAGCTTCGTAGACTCTGGAGGTGGCGCTCGCAATCATGCGCAGGTACTATATTATTTCAAAAGCAGATAATCAGTTTTGTTTTTCCTCTGTCTATAGCATAAATAATTGGAGAGACTGGGAAAGCCAAAAAAAAAAAAAAAAATAGATAAGACACAGGGCATACATCAGGAAATCCATTAGGAAGCAATAAATCTTCAGGAACAGCTTGTCGCACTCTCGCCCTCTTGTCCTCCGATGACGGCGAGGGGTTGATGCTGTAGTCGGTCAAGGCCATGCGACCAACAGGCGTTTCGGGTCTGTGGTGGCCATTAGTGTCTGCAGCAGTGCCATTGGCTTCAGCATGCTCAAGAATAGAAGGCATCTCGGGCGAACGCAGTCGCACGACAATTGATGCGGTTGAAGAAATGACAGAAGCCGAGTTCTGGTGTGACTGTTGGTGGACGAGACCAATAACAAACAGACAGAAAAAAAAATTATGGGCGAGCAGACAGTCACAGTCACCGCTGCTGAAAGATCGGACCCAATCAAGACTTTTCCTGGCAGATGGCGGGGCACGATAACAAGCCAACGGGTCCGGTGGCGGCAGCAAACGACAAACAGCACATGTGCAATGGCCACAAAGGAAGACACCGGGATCGGCAGGGTTTATTTGTATTTTTATTTTTTTGTGCACACCGCTTTCAAGAAACATCTGCTCCGTATTCACCCGTGCATGACAGACTCATCTGGTGCGACTCAAGTTGCGACATAAGAGTGCATGCCATCATCAGGGAGGTGATGGCAAGATGAGGTTCGCTCTGGGGGCTTCGCAACTTCCGAAGACGGCAATTGCGATGGCGGGGCGAATGAGGGGCGGGTAATTACAATCAGTTTGCCTCAACATTGTCGAGTTGCTAAAGTCATTCGAGGCATCAGTGTGCTTTAATAAGTGTGATAAGTTGTGTGATTGATTGCTGCCCGCTGATCAGATACGTTTACTCCGTACATTGGGGGAAAAAAATATGCTCAGCGACTGTTTGCTCGGGAGATCGCCGGTCCCCCACAAACCAATAGCACATGTCAATCCGTAATGCCATCCCATCATCCAATCCCATAATTTCAATCTTTTTAAAAAAAAAAAAATGTCTCAATTCAATGCCGCTTTATTTGCCAAGTAATTTCCATCCCAGATTGTTTTCCGGTCTTTTCGGTGTACTCTCCCTCAGTTGTACTTTCGAGTGCATATGTGACTTGCTGTCTTGGTGTCCTGTCCGCAGGAGCAATCACTCTTTCGCAGCCTCCGCATAAGCCGGTGGCGCGTACGGCGGGACATCCTCTTTCTTCTCATAAGAATAGGTTTGATCCCGAGCTGAACTTGGCTGAAGCTCCCCGCCGACTTGGTCTCGTGTTTGCACGATGTCTTGCCGATAGAACTGTACCTGTTGTTGTGGTTGAGCATTGTACGGAGTATTGTAGTCGTACTTGGCTCGATTTTTGCCGCAGCAGCCTCTGCCGGGACGATTGCGCCGCTCGCGACGGCGTTGGCGGCGACGGGCGCATTTTGATTCTTTTGTATCGCCTTGGCACTTACGGCCGAAGAGGAAAAATAAAAAGCCCATGACGAATTACGTTTCTAGAGTGGGATGGGGTAGGTGAGGACGACGTAGGATTGTGACGATTGTATCAATGTTGATGGATTTTATTCGATAAGCCCGGTTCAGGGTATGGAGAAGATTGAGGGATGGAGAGAAGATGCGCCATCAGCACAACACTCGTCGTCCGTCATGGTCCTATATATACATGCATAGAATGGAAATGTGCCTTGTCGCACGGAATCGACGATGCTGTCATTTGTCTGAGGCTTGCAAGGGACGCGCAATCAAGCTGTTGATCTCGCGCATGCCGGAGCGAATGCGAGGCTCTGTGCTGTCGAATCAGACGCCAAGTCTGGTCTAGTGGCAGTTAGATCCGTCGGCAATCGGCTGCTATCCATGTGGCTCGCCACACAGCGATTACGTCGTTGTGCTCCGTAGTTGCACTCGGTAGTTTACTCCGTCACTACGAAGGGGTGGCTTGCGGAAAGACACTCACATTCGCACTCGCACTCGCACTCGCAGTCGGTTATCAGTTGTCACTTGCAGCCCGCTAACCGTCTTAGAACACCAGATGAGCTCTTGCGATTGATTATATTATACGAGTACTAGTTATACACCTGTTTTTGGTCGTCTCCATATCCAAGGCTGAACCTGCAGCTCTGCAAACCCCCCCCCCCCCATACTAGAATGAACCCTCAAACTAATAACGCCCCTAAGGAAGCTCCTGCAGCCTCGCCTCTGTGGCATTCTGCACCGCCTCCGCAAACATCAATCTCTTGTTATCCAGATCAAACACCGTGTAGGCCGCCGAAAAGAACGGGTAGCCCAGTGATGTCAGCTGGTCCTCCTGCGACCTCGCGCCGATGGCCAGCTCACACTTGCCGCTATTCTTGTCCTTCTCGTCGAATAGACCTGGCGTGATGACCGTTTGGCTGAGTGGCACCGAGACTTTGGTCTTGTCGCCGTTGAACCCGAAGACCAGCTTGTTATTAGGGTCCATGGCCATGCCGCAGTCAACAAGGCCGAGGCCGCCTTCCTGGGACAAAGTAGTGCCAAGGGCTCTGGCGAGGGTTTTCACAAAAGAGGGCTCTAATTGAAACCCTACGCCTCCCGTGTCGAGCAAAGCGAATATTTGTTGTCCGTTTTCATTGCCGTTGCCATTTCCCTTGTTCCCGTTATTGCCATTTTGCTGGTTTTTACCCTGGTTATTGCCGTTGCCGTTATTGTTGTTGTTGTTGTTCTTATTATTGTTGTTGTTCTTATTATTGTTGTCGTTTTTATTATTGTTGTCGTTGTTATTATTATTGTCGTTGTTATCATTGTTGTCGTTGTTATTATTGTTATTGTTATTATTGTTATTATTGTTATTCTTGTTGTTATTCTTGTTCTTGTTATTGCTGTTGTTGTTGCCGTTGCCGTTGTTGTTGTTGTTATTGTTGTTGTTGTTGCCGTCGTTGTTGTTGTTGTTACCACCGCCACCGTTGTTTCTCTTTTCATTCTCACCACCACCCTCAGCCTTACTGCCACCATATTGATACTGTCGAACAGCCGCCTTTCTATTCAAGGCCATAAATTGACCCCAATGACCCTTCTGCGTACTACGCCTCCCCACGGCGCCACGGTTCCTGCCCTTTTGCCCGTTCATTTCCACATTCATAGAAGACATCTTGACTACAAACTCTGCAAACTTGCCGTCATCAGATGGATCGATAGCAACTTCTTGCAGCTGGCCCTTGTACCTCGCTGTGTCGACGCCTCCAAAGACGACGGACCCATTTCCAAATGCTGTTCAGTATATTAGTCAATGGCCAATGCCACGCAGTAAATCAAACGGGAGTTAACGGCTGTACTCACGCCTAGGACTCAACACCACACTAAATACATTGCTCTTAATAGCGCCAGCCTCCTTCATCTTAGCCACCAGGTTCACATACTTCTTGTCCGTCGCCTCGTTATCAGGAGGGCCAACTCCGTAGATGGAAAACTGCGGGAAGTCTCCCGGCAGGCTTCCTTTGTCAGCTAGCGCGACTTGTGCCCCTGGAACGTTATTCTGGCCGAAACTGACAGTCGTTTGAATAAAGCTGCCGGAGAAGCCATCACCCCCCGAAAAAGTGGCGTTGAAAGCCGAGCCTCGCATATTCCGTACATCTTGGGATTGCGCCGGGTCGAAGTCGCCCAGGACACTGACTTTGGAGTTCCGGCACTGCTGGTTCGGGAGCTTACATACCGGGCTGCCGGCCTTGGGGATAATCGTATCCGACGAGCCCGAGTCGAATATCCCGGTGATGAGTTGCGGAGGGTTGCCAAAGCCCATCTCTACGAGAGGCTGGAAAGGTCCTGCTTGGCGGGACTGGAAGTGCTGCACATTGGCGCTGAAGACCTTTGCATTTTGGCAGGAGCATGACTGGGCGAGGAGGAGGACGATGGGTGCCAACCAGTGGGACCGCATCTTGATGGGTTTAAGTGAGGTGAGGACGTTATTGTATGCTAGAGATTTTATCCTTTTTTGTCCTTATTTTTTGGATTTTCAACCATACTTCCCCAGAATATATATTCATCGCCTGCATTCAATTCCCCCCCGCTCCCCTTTTGAGGCTCAAGAACAAGCTCAACCTTCGAAGCAGGCATACTTCTAACCCACAATAACCTTGGACTTGAAGCATATCGACACAGCGCGCATCCCTGCAAGTAAGCGTCGAATCTGGTATTCGCATTATATTGGAAACCTCCTAATTAGCGTTCGTAAAGCGATAAATATTGAGAAAATTGCCTCATTTGTCTATCTAGCCGTCGAACATCGACAAGTCAACCTTGCTGGCCAGCCCTACTCGGGAGTTTCAAACGTCCATTTCCCAAACGGAACGAGTATCATCACACGTGGGACCCGAAACATGCGCCGCATGCCTCGTCTCAAACCCCACACTTGGGTACAGAGAGCATCAGATAGAAACATGCCAGAAGGGAGAAATCTGGTATCTGTAAACAACATACACTATGTTTGAAAGGATAAATTGTTCGGCCTGAGTCGTGTGACGTGGACTTGATTAGGCCATTATTCACTTGTGCTGCTGGGATTATGAAGCGTGCTGGAAAAAAAAAAAAAAAAGGTACCCGCTGACAAGTCAGAATCGAATTATTAGAATGCACAGTCATGAAAAACTTGTAGTTCATGGACAGCTTGGCGCCTCTATTGCGGTATTGTATGTTAACTCTGTGATAACTCCCAGTACGTCCTCAGCAGAGCCAAACCTCCAGCCTGAGTTTCCACGGTTCTCCCCCTGCCACGATCATTTGGATCTCCAGAACGGGCTTCCAGTTGGCCGAGAGCCATTTGCGAGGTGTCGCCTGATTCTGCTGAAACGCTGGCGCGCAGATTCGGATCCGGCCGTAGCAAATCCCGGCAGACGTTGACAGAACTTCTAGAACCGGGCTGCCATGTAACGTTAAGGCCCCAAGTGGCGTCTAGTGGTGTTCCCTCGTTCCGATAATCAGTAATATTGGGCGCTATATGGTCTATGCCGTCATTTCGTGCGGTAACGTTGACGTTGTGGAAAATACCGGCTCCCCACCACATACCAAATCGGCCCGTGGCGTCTCGAGTGTCCAGAGCTGCATCCACATTGTGCTTCACCCAAACTATATAGGCTTGGCATGCTTTATCATGAGAGGCCTGGACCTCGTCAAACTTGTTTTGGTTGAGCTCAGCGCCGGTCGGCATGCTGACCGGGTCAATTGGGGCGCAGAATGCTGTGAGGTGGTGGAAAAAGATGCCCTTGAATGTTTGACTGTCCTGGGAACAACTGCCACTCGCGTCGCATCTTTCCTCAAGGATGCCATAGCGACCAATACCTCGCCACGGAGGTAGTTGCCCTTGACGAGGCTCCTTGATGTTGTCGATTGGCGCATTTCTACGGACATCCCACCCGGTTGCGTTGATTACATTTTGTATGAGATTGTGGCCCTCTTCTAGGTACGATGGACTGCCGGTAACAGTGAACAAGCCTCGCTGACCTGTCAGTATTACGCCTTGGTTGTACGTGTAGACCATCTCGTCCCGCTGATCACATTCGACATTACTGGGCTTGCTCATATCAACGTGATACCCATCAACATACAGTCCTTGACTGTTGGTCATGTTAACATCTTTAAGCCACTTGTAACCCACGATGGCAGCGGCAAGATATACAGGGTCATTTGTTGGAAAACCCTTGCTCACAACCCAGGATCCGTTAAACTTGTCATTGGGGAAATTCTCGTACATGGATATCGAAGCCGAGATCCAAAGCTCGTTGGTGATGGCATTTTTGTATGGCGTGAGTCTGGGGTTCCATACCATGCCGCCATGGCACAGCGTGGTGTCCCAACCTTTAGTGGCAAAGTCCCAGAATGCGCGAGCTCGTTGGGCAAAAGTGCACACCCAGTTGTTACCATGCCAGGAAATGGTGCTTACGGCAGCGTCAAGATTGGTAGGCACATTTAAGCACTTTTGCTCCCTTTCTGAATGATGCAGACTTGAATGAAGATGAACAAACTTGATGGCCTCGAGCCAGCCAAGCACAACCCACAACACATCATCATATGCCTGAAGGGGACAGTGTTAGTATGATAAAACTCAAGCAGGGGGAGAGAAAGGGGGATATATGGTGGCTTCTCCTCACCTGACCAAGTATAGCGGCAGCATTTTGTCCAAAGAAAGAGAGCGTGATTTGGGAAAAAACAGTAGATAGCAAATTCTCCTTCTCGTTCCAGTCGGGTCTTTTTTCTGCGGCATAGAGTGATTTGGTCATGGTAATTAGCATGCCGGATATAATTGTCTCGACGACAGCCCCTGTCCAGTCGATAGATGCCGGCCACGTGCCATTGACTGGCGCGAAATAACTGTTCTGTAAGACTGCAAGAGCATTAAATGCATCTTCCAAGACTCTCGGATCGCTTCTTGCACCTGACTTGGCGCCATCTTGACGGTCCAAGAAAAAATCGGCCACCGGCCGGCAGTCATATGGGGCTTCTTGGTGAAATACCGAGCAGGGTAGAGCTCTGCCGCCAGAAGAGTCGACCACTGCAGGCAATGTGAACAAAACCAGGGCGCCAAAGCGGACGATGATAGATATCGACGGCATCTTAAGTGACATTAATACCGAAAGATAGCGCCGTATAACCTCAGCTAGCAACTACAGAGGTATTCACGGCGGGGACGGAACGAGCATTCTTATAGATGAGTCTGCGCATTTCAAGGTGACTTTATGTATCATGAGACACAAAGGAGCGGAGACGACATGCACGGGAATGCAGCTCACCGTGGCTGGGTTGAATGGGCAGACTGGCTGACCACCGTCCTCGAGCCGCGTACTCCGTACTTATGTATATAAGCAGGCTCCCGACCGTACGATATTAGTGGTTCCTTGTTCCTTGATTGTACTACCGGTCACGGATTCGCGGGCGAAGAGGATGGCGGGTGTTCCTGAAATTAGAAATTACTGTAGCACGCGGACTTGACATGTCGGCTTGTGGCTGGTTGAGCACAGTGGACTGGCTGCATCTGCGGGGATGCATGTTGGTATCGGAGCTAACTTGCGCTGCTTGTCTGTGTGCCACGAGAGCGTCCTTCGTCTGGTCGATAGTGTCGAAGGATCAGACCAAGGCTATAGTTTGACGTTACCAGACACCAGCAGTTGAGCTTGCGATACAGTACGGGGCCTTGGCAATGAGACATTCGAGGAATAGCTCTCGGCGATGCAACGAGGCAGCCTAAAGTTACACTTCATATGCGGAGTATGGACACAGATACATAGCACTCCACGGAGTATGGAGTAGCCAAGCCACATGGATGATGGGTGCTACTCTCGCGTGACCCGGGGCCACTTCGGGAGGGCAAAGCGACAAAGATGGTTTACGAATGAAAATAGTATCATTGATTAAACCTGCATGAAGTTTGAAGATGCGGACGGCATAGTCTACCAACTCCGTAAAGGCAACTGAGTGCATAGATTGGCAGGAGTGATTGCCCGGCCGGCCTGCCTGATTGCCCTGCTAATGTGCGTCCTCCGCCGCCACCCGCCCGCCAATGGCTGTGTAGTCTCGTCCTCTTCTAGTGGGCCCGCTCGGGACCGACTGGATCTTGCTGGGGTCTTGGCGATGGTTTGTTTACTTCCGTCCCGAAACGGGAACCCTCCAACCAGCTAGAGCGCGATCCGCTGCTATCCCACAGCCCACGATTCAATTGACCTTTGCTCCGTCTATCTCTACACCAACTTCCTTGTACCTTCAATGCAAACGCCCACCTCCAGGCCCAGCCTTGACGTTTGCTTTCGCTCCTGCTCTTGCTCCCGTACAGAGCTTTCCAGTCACTCCTGACTCTGGACGCTGGTCAATTCATGATGAACTGATCAGAACGCCCCGAGTTTTCTCTTTTGCATGCTCCTTCCTGTTGCTTTAAGATACGGAGTGCCTATCTTCCTTTTTGATCGCGCGCTCTACATATTACACGTAGCTCGACGAGTCTCGAGACACGCCGCACATCTATTTGCATCTATCTGCATCTATTTCCACCAACACCCGTCGACTTCTGAGCTCAAGTCTCGCGTACGTCGCGTGATAGAGCCATGGAGACCGACGCGGTAAATCGGTATCGCTCGCGCATTCTTAGAGAAATGAACGCCAACCGCGCAAATCCCTTCAATTCTCCTCCGTCCTCCACCGGTTCCCATGGCACCGTAACCATGTCCTCACTCTTCTCCGAGCCCGAAGGCGAGTCGACGCGCAGACTCAATGAAGACATTGCTCGAGTTACCGCACCCAGGAAGCCTCCCGTCAATTTCGAGGCTGCTCACCGCAAATGGCCCGAATACTTCTCCAAGCCCAAGACGAAAAGCCTCCCCATGTTTGACGATATCACCACCGAGACGCGACCTCAGAAGTCACAGCCTAAAGAGAACAAACCACCTGCCACAAATGTCAAATTTACGCTCGACGACTCTACCCAAGATATTTGGCCAAGCAATAACAAGACCCGTGCCGAAATGCAACCCCGTGTTGACAACGAATCTGACATTTCGTCTATACTTGACAGGTCCCCTGCTAGAATAAAGTCACACTATGGCAACGCCAAATCACAGCAGCACAAAAGCCCGCTGTCCAAAGCTCACAAACGAGCACCCTCGGAGCCTGCATTCAATCAGCAGCGTCGATCATCAATAACGGATGCTTTGAACCGCCTGCAAAGAGCCTCCCTCAGCCCTACGAATCACAATCAGGATTCTCCTCATATGTCTTCGGCAAAGTCCAGCTTGACGGCAGTAGCAGCTTCCCCAGGGTCAGTGGCCGCGAGCCCAAGCCATAATGCGTCTAACGCACGATCATTCTTTATGCCAGATGTCTCGCACCTTGGCGACTTTGTTACAGGTACTCTCAGGTTTAGTGGTTCTATGAAGAATGGAGTCCCTATTTTTGTGAAGCATGGCAGAGTTCATGATTATCAAGAAAGACCGGCCACCGGCGCTCACGCGCAGATCGATGGCATCAAGGTGCCTGAGTGCGAGGAGAAAATTTTTGTGTCTATGGATATGATCCGGGACGAAATTGTATCTCTGCAGGCCGCACATGACAAGGTGCAAGAGTACGCAGAAGGTCTGCAGGTTCAAGTAGAGCGACTGGAAGCCCAACTCAGACATGGTAAATTCGACGGCGGGTATGACGAGAGTGAGAAACTTCGGGCTCAGAAGAGCAGTAAGTCTTGTCCGCTGCAATGTAAATTAGCTAGCAGACTGCTGACATTATACCTCCAGGACTCGAGTCGGAGGTTGCATCGTTGCAGACTCGCCTTGATCAAGCTTCTCGCAAGCTTAGCACAACTGAAATCGAGAGCGAATCTCTCGTCCATGAGCGGGACAGAGCAATTAGCAGACTGCAAGAAGCTTGCGAAGACATCAGCAAACTGACACGAAAACTGGGTGTCCGAGAAAAAGAGCTCTCTACTTCCCAGAAACAGTTGGAGTCCACAGACCAGATGCGAAAGGAAAATGATATATTGCGCCGTGATCTCGTCTCTCTCAACCACAGTCGTGATGCCCTGGAGCTCGACAACGCCTCTCTTCGTGCTGATAACGAGAACCTCCGCAAAGAGCACAAGCGCCTGCGAGATGAGGTTGACTCCATTCGATCTAATAGAGGCGCTCGTGGGGATGACGCGCTCCTGGCTGAACATAGAACTCTTCGCTCCAACTACGACAAACTCACAGAGGAAAATGAAGACCTTCGCGATAATCTGGATGGGGTTCAGCATGAACTTGATGCTGCACGGGAGCAAATCGAGACCCTTCAGGCCAAGGCTGATACTATTGCTTTCGAGAAACTTGATTTGCAGGCGGAGAATGAGAGTCTTGCTCGCCATAATGAAAAGTATTTCAACGAGAACAAACTGCTGCGCCGCGAAAACTCTGGGTTTGAGCGCAGCGTGCATGATCTGCACGAAGAAAACTTGAAGATGAAAGACGAGGTTGACTTTCTGAAGCAACAGCTCGATCATTGCAGACCGCTTCACAAGGATGATGCCTTCGGTCGCGTCGACGACGAGACAGAAGAGAACATGACTTCGGCGTACTTTGTTCCTGATATCACCGTGAAAACAAATGAGTCTCGACCTGCTGCAGAAGTCACGGGGACCAAGGATATGCCTACACTGCCTGAAGTGACTTCCCATGGTTATACTATGGAGCAGGAAACTCGAGAAATTTCTAGACGTGCGAGCAGCAGCAGACAAAGATCAAGAAGCAGACCTCGCACGACATCCAAGGGTGTTGCCTTCTCTATCCCTGAGAGGTCTGCTCTCCGAAACAAGGGAAGTGGCAACACGGCGAATCAGGGGAGCAAGCGCAGACAGGCTGACCAAGGCCCTGCCCCTGCCGCGGCGCCTCCCACGGGTGAGCCGGATATGACGGGCGAAATCGATGACACAACGGGAGGCTTCCAATCTGATGATTATACGAACCACGATGCTGCTATTTCACTCAATTTGTCACTAAAGGATGCTCAATTTCAGTCGTTCAATAGGGATTTGGCTAGCCAAAGCAAAGTGTCCCGTCGTGGAAGTGGTTTGCGACCTATACAGAAGCACACCTTAGAAGTCGATGTGACTAGCGGAACTCACCAAACTGAAACCTCTCAGTCTTGCCCTGCATTGTCTACCGATGCCCGTCGTGTTTTAGATGGGCTGTGTAAGCACAGTTGCCGCAATTGTATAGTGTGTAGTCGCATCACATCTCACCGTGGTGTTATTTCTTCGTCCGAAGCCGCATCTGGCAAGAAGCGCGTTAGTGTTTCTCGCCCTGTTCCTGTAACAGACCGCGATGTCACTGGAGATGACCCAACCATGCGCCCTTCTCAGTCACCCGGTCATGCGCTCGCTCTTGTCATCAAGGGTCTCGAGGATGAAGCCGAGCATCTACAACTTGAGCTCACTCGTCTGCAGTCTGAATACAATAGCAGCGACAAGGCTATCGGCCGTCGTGATAGGTTGAGCCTTGCGGAATCCATTCGAACGCTTTTGAAACGCATGGAGGTGAAGAATGATCAGATATACAGCCTATATGATGTCTTGGAGGGTCAAAAGGCCGCTGGACAAGCTATGTCAGAGGAAGAGGTCGAAATGACGGTTCTTAACATCACAGGTATGACGGTGCGTGACGTCACTGGTGGAAGCGAACAATTCACTTGGGAGGGAATTCAAGAACCCGTTGAAGCATAAGAACAGCATTATTACTATCAAATGTAACGTATACATCATCTTGCGAACCACGAGCGAAGGAGCATTGCTTTGAGCAAGGAACATTGGTGGCCCGGCGCGGTCAAAAGGGTGTTTGGAATACATGATGTCTGGATTGATGTCATATCTGGTGTTTTAGGTTGTTTGGCTTTCTTTTAGGGTTTGCTTTAAGTCGGACAAAGAGGCATGTTGTGGCGTTTTTGGGTAAAAGGATTGATGTTTTGTTTAGGTACATTTCGACTTGTATATTGTTAGGATTGTGCCGCACCAAAGCAGTGCATTGAGCATGATAACCACGAACTTCGCGTTTCTCGCTTGTCACTGGTAACTGACGGGTCGAATATTATGTCCGTGATGATTCAGATGAAAGCAGGTATCCGTTGATGTCTAATATTACGCCGTACAAGTATATAATCAATCATTCTTCCTCGTCATCTTCCTCATCTTCGTCCTCGATGTCTTGAATATCATCTTCCCCATCCTCATCCTCGTCCTCATCATCATCATCAGCCTCCATCGCGTCTTCACTGTCGTCGTCTTCCTCCGCCCCGTTCCTCTCCTCCT
Organism: Conoideocrella luteorostrata; assembly: GCA_032433595.1. Classification (NCBI taxonomy): domain Eukaryota; kingdom Fungi; phylum Ascomycota; class Sordariomycetes; order Hypocreales; family Clavicipitaceae; genus Conoideocrella; species Conoideocrella luteorostrata. The sequence goes on from JASWJB010000173.1 coordinate 70,564, forward strand.
CTCTCCTCTTCCTTTCATCCTCCCGTCTCGCCTCCTCCAACAACTTGGCCCTTTCCTCTCTGGCCTTTCTCTGACTGACCACATATGCTCCCAACGGCGTCTTTGCCACGTCGAAATCCTTCAAAAACGCTGCAACCTGGGAGCGATCCCTGGGCGCAAAATCAACTTTTGAGCGACTTTCCTCAATAAACTTGGCGTTGGCTTCGAGCTTCTGCACCAGGATGACAAGCTGTGATGTCAGCTTGGCATTTTTATTGCCCTGGTTCTTGGAACGGGCCTGTTTCATCCAGCGCTTCAGTTGGATGATGACGGGGAGGGCGAGCTCGGGGAAGGCGATGGATGTGGACCAGAGGAGGAAGAATTCTCCGAGGAGCTCTGTGACTTGGTCGCCGATGCCGTCCTGATAGACGCGTGTGCGGAGGTATGACTTGGGGGCCTTGTAGGCGACGGCGAAGTCGAAGGCCTTGAGGGTGGATGCCTTTGGGGGCTTTTTCATTTCTGCGGAGGACAGGACCTCGAGGATCGGGGATGCGAGCGGGATGTATGTGCCCGTGGCACGGGATGTGCGCAGCAAGGAGCGAACGAGGTGGAATCGCAGCGGGAAGTAGATGGCTGTGGGGATGAGGCGCATTGCTCCGAGGGTGACCTGCACGAGGGGATAGATGAGCAGCTTGAGCTGGCTCTCCTTGCCGGCTTCTGCTTCTTTGAGGGGCGAGCAGTGCTCCGCGAGGACGCACGACCAGAAGTCCAAGGAGTGCGTGAACTGCCAGTTGTAGACCATGCGGAAGGAGTCGTTCTTGTTGTGGACGATGCTGTTGCGGAGATGGATGGCAAGTTGGCGGATGAAGGTGAACGCGGTGGTGTATCCGACAGAAGGGTCGATGCCCCAGAGCTCGGCGGCAGAGTTCTTCATCAGGTTGATGCCCTGGATGGTGTTGTGGTTGGTGACGCGACAGCCTTGAACGAGGCCCTGGTACACGGCTTTCAAGACGGTTTCGCGGATGCCCTTGTCGCTGATGACGACGAGCTTGCGGAGCACGAGGAAAGCCGTGATGCGGGTGGTTTCTGAACTGGCAGGCTGGGCCCAGAAGTTGACGACTGCCTTGGCCAGGGCTCTCATGAGCTTCTTAAAGGACAGCAGGTAGGGCAGGATGGGGGTGATAGACGAGAGAGTCAGTTTGAGAGTCTTGTCATCGGATAAGGTGCCCAGGAGGTGCATGATGGATGATGTGTACGACTTGAGGAGCAGGGAAAGCGTCTTGAATTTTTTCGTCTCGGTCTGCACATAGACTTTGCCAGCGGCGGATTCTTTGACGGGCAGGTGGTGGTTCATGACCACGGGGATATGTTTGAGAGCCAGGACCAAAATATCGTTGTACACCTCGGGGCTGTTGATCGTCCACCGTTGCTGAGTCTCACCATCGTCGTCGTCCTCATTCAGGTGTGCGGCGCAGCGGAACGCAAGCACAACTTGCCGGGCAGCTCTTAAAGAGTTGCTTTCCTCAATGGCTCCGCGCCACTTAGCGACCGTCGAGCGGGTCAATTCGTTTCCTTGGGCTGGCTGTTCGTCATCCTCTTCTACCTCTTCCCGGGCAGCCTTGCTCTTCTTTCTCTTCTTCTTGGGTTGGTCAGCTTGTGCGCCGTCCTCGGCTTCCTCTTCGCCGGCACTCAGTTCATCAACCTCTGCCAAATCAGCATTATCGTCAAAGTCCAATGCTTCAGGATCGTTTTCTTTCAAAAATTTGTAAAACTCGGGATCCTTCTGCGCCAGCTTGTCCATAGTGTCTTTGCTCATGCCGCCCACGTCATCTGCGTCTCCGTCGCTCTCATCGCTATCACTTCCCAGAGGCTGCTCGTCAAGCTCCACCCCGGAACCGCTGGCGTCGCTCACCTCGACGTCGTCATCTTCCTCGGGGCCGTTCCTCTTCCTCTTGCCCAGCTTGCCAGCCTTGGCGGCCTTGTTATCGATAATCTCGTCGAACCCTCCCTGGAAGAAGTCGTCAACCGTCATGTCGCCACTCTTCTTGTTCCTAAAAAGGCCATTGGGCTTTTTGCCAGAGTCGGCGCCATCCTCCGCTGGGCCCTTGAAGAATTCCGAGTCTTGGGATCGTCTAGACTTTTTCTTGTCCTTGATTTGGTGGCGCTGCTTGATTTTGGCGACTTCCTTTCTCTTGTCTAGTACGCCGCGAAGGTGCTTCTTTTCGAACTTCTTCGTCCCTTTGAGGTTTTTCTTTCCGGGACCCATGATTGGCAGCGTCCGCACCACGTTGAGCGGTGATATGAATTGGTCCGCGGATGCTGTTTTAAAATAGGGTTGCTTGTTCGGACCAAGCAAGCTGGGAAAAAAAGCTCCTACAAAAGTCTACAGCGGCCCAAGCCCAGTTCGTTGTTCGGTCCGCCAAATTTTTTTCGAAGATCTGATTATCGATAAGCGTCGCCCCGCAGACTCGGCAGGCGGTGAGCCGCGTTCTGCCGACTAGCTAACTGATTATGCTTGCGACTCGTTATCGTCATCCTTCCCCCGCTAATTAATTGCCGTGGTGGCTGGAAGTAGTGTTTCTTGCTTCATGACCTGTGCATCATCGCACAAGGCCAGCTCGATGCGCCATCTCAACCCACCACCATGATTCCTCTACAGGGCTATGCCCCGACGCCGCATAGCTATGTCCCCAATTCCACCTTCTCGGCGACAATTAATCTAGACGAGGTGCATACATGCTTGTTTCTCTCCCCCGTCCGACTCGCACGTCGACCTGCTGACGCCCACTGTCCCCGCGACAGGAAGTCAAACTCACAGATACACGAGCTGAGCGCGACCTGCAAGACTCCCTCGCCGAACTCTTCAGCATTATAGTGACCCTGGACGAGCTTGAGAAGGCATTCCTCAAGGACGCGATCCCCGAAGCAGAATATACCGAGATTTGCGAACGATCACTCCGTCAGTACAAGGCGCTGCTGGCAGACCAGACAATCGCCAGTGAGTTTCAGGGCCTGGAAGAATTCAAGGCCAAATGGGATGTGCGCAGCCCCTCCAAATTTCTCCCAAAATCATTCTTTCTTAGACAGCTTAAACTTACACCACGTAGCTCCAAGCTCCACGAGCAACGGAACGTCTCCGCGTCGGCATGCCTTCCACCACGGTGACCGCCTCGTCCTCCGCGCCAGGCCCGCAGGCCGCCTCCGCAGGCAACAATACCAGCGGCGTGCTCATCCTTGAAGCGACTCAAGAGTTTATCACGTTTCTCGATGCCGTGAAGCTCGGGATGCTTTCTAAAGATCAGCTACACCCTTTGCTTTCCGACGTTATTCAGTCGGTCAACCGGGTTACCGACCAGGACTTCGATAGTAGGGGCAAGATTGTGCAATGGCTCATCACGCTCAACCAGATGAAGGCTTCGGATGAGCTAAGTGAGCAGCAGGCGAGGGAGCTGGAGTTGGATATCCAGCAGGCGTATCAGGGCTTCAGGAGAACCTTGACATGACCACATTACACATAAATAAGGAGAGCGTTTGTTTTTGGTCCATCATTTAGCGAAAGTATAGAGAGCATTCACATATTCCATCATAATTCAAATAGCCGTTTGCCTAGGTATTCTACCATGTGGCCATAAGCACCTCGTCACACCTAAACCAGGAATGTCCAGAAACTCGGATACACAAACTCCTCTTCGAATATCCTCCTAACCTGCTCCAACACGAATCTCTCCACCTTTCCCACATTCTTCAGACTCTGCTTCCCTCCATCGCGCTCTCCAATCTCGCTCTCCACCTTGATCTCCTGCAGCAGGCCGCCAAACCTCCCCGTCCCCTTCCTACCCGAGCTATTATTATCTTCATCCCCGTTCGTGTTCTCCTCATCCCCAGTGCCCACCGCAGCCAATGCGTCCTCCGGGCTCAAAAAGCAAAAATGCACCCGTTTCCGTATCTTAGCTAGCACACCTACTCCATCAAACGACAGCCCCGTAATGTTCAGCTTGAGCGGGATTCCGACAAAGCTTGGCATTGGATAATCTAGCAATATCTCCGCCGTGAGATTCAATCGAATATCCCCCGCGTAGCGTATCCTAAACACAGCTTGCACATCGTCCACTCTTGGCTCTCTTCTCAATTGAGCCAAGTCATCCCCATCGCCATCGGCTCCATGAGCCGCGTCGACCCCTTCCTCTTCCTCTTCTTCCTCCTCCTCGACAGCTGATTCTGTAATATGCGCATCCCGCGTGGGCGGGCGGGATGTGTTCACGCTGGTAGGTGCCAGTGTAGAAACGCTTGATTTCTCGCGCAACGGCGGCCCAGCCGCTTCTAGGTTGGCCGACAAGTTGTCCACGGAGATGCTGCTCGTTGACGGATTCCGGTGGTGACTCGCCGCCTGGTGCAAGTCAGACGAGTCGAGTCCTCCAGGTCCCATCCAGCTATTGTTTCCCAGGTGAGCGCCTGCCACGGCAGCCAGCGGAGTGTGCGTCCCCGTCCCCAGATGGCTCTGGAAGTAATTGAATCCAGGGCCGCCAAGGAACCCTGGCGTGGAGGTTCCCAGAAACGGGCTCCCCAAATCATGGCCCATCATGTCATTTCTCAGTGCCGTCTTGATACCGTTGGGTCGCTTTTTGTCGCCTCCGCCGCCACCTCCACCGGCAAGGGCATGCCTCGCCCGCTCTGCAGCAAGATGCGCCGCAGCTTCGTCGTCGCTCCCAAAACCGTCATCGCTCTCGTCTTGCCCCAATTCTTGGTCATAAAAATCAGGTAGTGGATCTGTGATGTCCTTGAGCTCCAGCTCGGGTGGAATGTCGCCAAAGTCGAAGCCATGCACGTTGACGGATCTGATGAACCTTGGCAGAGGGACGGATTGGAACTTGTCATGGATGAAGGAGCGGATGCGCTCGGCCAGCGCCTCGCCATCTGGGCCGCTGGTTAGCGTTTCCCAGTTGAGATCAATGGACATAGCGACATGAGGGATGTGTGTGACAATTCCCTTAATCTGATGTGACGGATGTGAAGCTGATCTCGTTTAAAGATGCTTTTAGTGTCCGTCCATGCGGAGCAGCTAGCTGGCCGCGATGAACCGGCACTCAGGGTCGGTCCACTCGGAGAAACAAAAAAGCACAATACCAATTACAACACCACTATTAACAACTCAAGTTCAATGGTACAACATATGTTAACGGCATTAACAATGACCTCATTTGTTTTTCATTTCTAGCCTGCTATCGTATCGTATCTCGTATCTAATCATGCCATCAAGATCATTACCCATAATCGTAACATCAATAAGGAAAGCCATCAGCAGCTTCTGGGAATAACATTGCGTGCGATATGAATATGAATCCTCTAATATTGCTTCTCCGCCGATGCCAAAACTTTTTGGATAATTTATCAGCTCATGTATTACATGTAGCTCATCACACAGTCGCCTCGGGCTCCTCGAATCTAGCGTGGCCATAGGATAGCGACAGCTGCGGGTTGTTGAACAAGTGCCAGCAGTTAGGGGCTTGCAGGATGTACCTAGTAGCGGTGTAAGCAGCCAGAAAACCAGTCCGAGGATTAGTCAATGAAACTCACCTAGCCATAGCCTCTCGGAATCGAGATTTGTATTCCTTGGGACTCGTTACGGTCGGCCTGTTTCGACCACCGCCCGCAAAGCCACGATCCTTGATCCAGCTTTCCAATTTCTTGTCCCAAGTGTATGTTCTAATGCAATCAATGATACCCACAACCAGCTCCTTTCTTTCCTCATCCACAGCAATCATCAGTGAGTAATCCATGACGTTTTGTCGAGCCAAAAACAGCGTGTCGTTCCAAACCGACGCTCTAAGAAGTTTTTTGGAATGCTCTCGCGCAAATAAGGGCGATTCATAAATATATTCCACCATGTTTTCGTCCAACAACACTTCATTCTGTTCGCCGGTTGACTGGATCTTCCGATTCCGCATTGATCCTTTCAAATCAAAAATGCGCGTTGGCGATCGATCATAAAATAAGTTTTCGGTTATCAAGAGGTCGAGTTTGATATCGATGCCGGTCGTCGGATTTTTTATAATGACCTGAAAAAAGCCGAGCATCTTGGCTATCACAGATGGCAAATCATGGAAGAGTGCCTCTGCCATAATGCTAAAATAACTGGGAGCAAACCGCAGAAAGGCTGATGTTTCTATCGGAGATAAGCTCTGCTTTCGTGTCAGCCGATTCTGGAACCCAAGTGTCATGAGATTTTGATGTTACCTTTAGGACGAGCCTGTCATCTAGCGTTTTTAGAAACACAGACTTGGTCTTGCCGCCCCTTGAATCCCATTTGAGGCATCGAGATAGGGATTCAATGATTCGTTCAGCTACGCCACACTTGTGCCGCAATGCGTCAAACTGTTCAGCGTAGAAGACCTTGCACGTCATCATGGCTGCACCCTCTTTGAACTGGTATTTGAGATGGGTGCCAGTGGATCGTAGCAGGCTCTTTTCTAGCTCTACTTCGTCAATCATCACGTCTCCAGTATCAGACGCAGGTGTAGATCTTGACTCTCCATCGCCCAGCCCTTCCACTTCACGCTGCATGACCTCCTGTACCTCTTTTCTGATTTTTGAGAGCTTGTTCTGGTAGTCATCACTATTAAGAGCTAGCGCAATGACAGAGCTTGGCTCATCTTCTCGCACGATGATATCTGAGTCCACAAATATATGATCAGTAGGATTGACAGGGTACTCCAAGGGGGGCCACCCGCTAGCTGACGTTTCTGCCCAAAAGTTTGTGAGATATTTCATCAAACTCGTTTTCTGGTGTTTAGGAAGTTCCAGAGGAATCTCAGTGCTTGGTTCTAGGGCTTCAGCCAGTTCTTGAATGTCAGGTAAAAATTCATCGGCTAGTGATGACTCCAGGTCGCTAGTAGCACCCTCATCATCCGAAGTAGGATGACTGGTTTCGCTGTCGGGAGCATTATCAGCCTCTGACTTTGAGGCTAGGTCTTCATGTTTGACATTCGACTCTATGGGAGTGGGCAGCTCGGTTACGGGCTCAGACTTTGAGACACCTGCCTCACTCTTTCGTGGCGTCTTTGTCTGAAACTGGTCGCTGTCTCGCCCGGTAACCTGCTCGTTGATGGGACCATGCTCTTCAAATGCCTCAGCAACATCGTCATAGACCTGCACTATCGCTTTGGTCGATGTTCTCGGGAGCCTCGCTCGGGGTTGTCGTAGGCTTGCAGCTCTCTCCTTACGATCACGGATGCGTTCCTTCTCGAATTCTCGACTAAGTTGCTCAAAGTGTCGAGCCAATGTCGAGACCTTCGACTCTCTCTTCTTGTGGGTCAGGCGGGGGATACCGGATGTCGCATTTTTGCCACGGTTTTTCAACGCCGTCAGACCTAGGCGATCGGAGAGCTTCTTGTCCACTTTGATAGAACCTTCTAGGGGTGATGGCTCTGTAGAGGTTTCGTGGGCCGGGGCAGTTTTTGTCTCCTTGCTTCCTTGGGCTTTAACAGCAGCAGACAACGACCTTGACATGGGCCGAGAAGGGTGGGATGTAGTCCGCATCAGAGGGGGTGAGATGCTGGACACTGACTTGCGACTGGGACCACGATCCGGTATATGTTTCGGGGTTGCCATAACATCTTCATTGCCTTGCATTACCTGGTCACGGCGCATCTGGTCAATCTTTTCTGACAAGGATTGGTTAGAGTTGGACGAGTCAGTTGGGCTTCGATCGATACTCGGGGGTAACGATGGCGTTCGTGCTGCAACTGAATCATGAGCAACAGGGAGTCTAGACGCCATTTCGACGGGATTTTGAGACGCAACGGCGGGTCTCGCAATTAACTCCGGGGATGCAGCTAGATCCAACCCTTCAACTCGCTCGATGGCTCCTTCAGCGGTTATAAATATTTTCTCTTCCTCGTCCTCTTGCTTCCCATCCAAGGCTCCAGACGATGCCACACTGGTTTCCATCCCGGTGTCGGTATACTCTGTTGGCTGTGTGCTCTTCTCCGCCGCTTCAGTAAAAGTCTGGGAAAGTCTGTCTTCGCTGTCCGCCGCTGAACCAGTTCCTTCATTCGACACAAGCGACTCTTTGGATTCATTGTCGGTGAAAATTTTCTTTAGTTGCATAATCGTGATCTGGCGCATATCTCGGTCTCCGAGAAAGTCGCTTTCAAATTTGGCAAAAGCTTGATCCCACTCTCCCGCCTTTTCCAACATGTCACGCACAAGTTTGTTGAACGGAACAACTTCATAGTACTTCGACTCCACGTAGGTGCGCTGCATCTGTCGAATAATGGCTGGTTGTTCCTCTTGGGTCTTTTTCATGAGCCTTTCCACCTCTGCCTTGCAGGACTCGGCCTTCTCGGGCAATAGACTTTCCGTCCGAATACTCTTCAATCTTGCTCGCACCGAGGACATGAATTTGCCCCAGCGCTCTTCCATTTTGTTATATATCTCATTCTTGAGCTTCAGATCGTTTGCCACTTTCCAGGTAATTCTAGCGCGGGGAACGACAATCTCAAGGAGATCAATCGGATCCCAATGGATTCGGACCCTTGAGTCACGTACGCTGAAATACCGAACATGATCACGTTGTTGGTCATGTGGACAATCCTCCATGTTCTTGATTCTCAGCCCGCGACCCCAGTACAGAAGCTCCAAGTATTTTCCGAAAGAGTACTTGAATGTAGCATCAGACATGGCCACTTCTTCTGAGTCTTTCTTACAGAGTTTACAATATGTCCACATGGTGATACCATCTCCAAGTTCCGGTCGTCGCACAGAAGGGTTCGCAATATGATCCACGAACACCGTGATTCGGTACTCATCGTGGACATACGTTCTATGATGGTCGACCAGCTTCTTTTCACATCCGTTAGAGTTGCAAACATCGTTCTTGCTATACGCTAGATCTTCAATGTACTGACCCAGCGTGCAGTCAGCGTCCATGCCAGTGTCGACGTGTTGCTCGTCATAAAAGTTGATGGCAACCAATCCAGGTTCTGTACAGGGGATCTTGGTGTCAGTGCAAATGACAGAGTATAGCACCACAATGTTCTGGTGAGAGTAGGGGTCAAACAAATCCAGATTGCCCTGAATGTACGTCTCCCACTGACGGGTTTGGGTTTGGTAGTTGAAGAGGGCCTTGTCGTACTCCGCGTCATGAACAGCATGCAGCACTTCCATGACCTGTCGTGGTGCTTTTTGACCAATCTTCTCCACCATTTCTGGCTTAATGAGCTGGAATCTGTGGCGGTTGCCCTTTTCCGAGTCTTCTTCGACGGCGTCCTGGTCACGAAGCCGGCGAAGGTATAAGAGTCTTCTCTCTTGTTCACGGGCCTTCATCAAGAGATAAGGCTGCTTGAACTTAACATACGGAGATGCGGACAGGATCTTAGTTTCATACTTGGCCACCATGTCGCTATAGAAGGTTGGCATTGGAATGTCGTCAGGCACCTGGTTCTCGGGAGATGTGTGCGCATGGTTGGCGTGAAGGGATACAAGTTTGTTTGGTTCCTTGTTAGCTTGATTACTCGCCTGTGTTGAAGGATCAGGATCCTCGGCGTCTGTACTGATGCTGTCCACGGTAATTTGTGACGGTGGCTCGCTCTCACTTGATGGATGGTTAATAACCATAGTAGGGCCGGCTTTGGAACATTCTCCACGCGAGCTTCCAGATTTGAAGCTTTCATTCAACCCCTGAAGCGAGTTTGATAATGACGTTTCACTATCCTCTGGTGGTTCCACAGACTCATCACGAAGTAGGCTTGACTCCAACGTCAAATTATAGACCACATACACCATGAACTCCATGATATGCTTGACCCGTTTGAGTAGCTCGCCGCTGGCGCCGCGTAGTGCGATCGTGCAGCCCAACTCGGGGCGACAGCCAGAGAGAAAGATATAGGACTTTTTCCTCCCAGGATAATCGTTGTTCACAAATGTCCGCACTTCAAACGCAGTGCAACGTCCTACTCGTACCGGAAGTGCAAGCATGTCCAACGACTCAATAATTTCAGCGTCAGCGCAACGAGCAACAGCTTCGATGACAGTGTCTTTAACATTATATGCCACAGAAATGTTGGCCTCGGACAGATATTGTAGAGCAACCCCTGATACACCTTTCTGCGCAAGTAATAACTGTGGTCGAAGGTTTGTTATTCGCTGTACAACAACTCGTAGAAACTCTTTCTCTTGTTCGATTACAGGTTGCAAGCTCATAAAATGCTGTTGGTGACGCTGGTATTCAATTGGAAAAGTAACGAGTACAATCCTGGGATTCATAATCCTGCGAGGCATGCTCTTCAAGGCCAAATTCTTGGTAAACACTACTCCAGAGATGTAAGATGTGTCCCCAGGCCGTCCACCAGGAATCTTCTTTAGTTTAACATAATGCCTCAGGTCCATATCTTCACCCTTTGCAACATCCGGTGTAACGTCATCCGTCGACTGTAGAAGTATCGGTACCAGCGATTTTTGCCATGCCGTAGGATTTGGAATTTGTGCATCGTCCAAGAGTTGATAGAGTATTTTGTCAACGTGTTTCAGGCTAGATTGGTTCAAATCTCTCTTTGGAGACATGTTCTTACGCAAAGAATCACTCCTAGTTAGCTGAGTTCCAGTATAACCTGTATGATCTAGTCCAAGGAGCATCTCTGATGAGGCCGACGGCCCCTTATAGACGGCAGATTTAGCCCGAGGTGAGCCATGAAGATGACCAGTACCACTAACGTTGCTGAGATTTCTCCGCCTCGTCGATCGACGATGATTCAAAAGGCTGATTGGCCCACTTGTATCATCAAGAACTCCTCTGCTAACGTAGCTCATGCCGCTGATACTCTTCTCACCTTGCCGGTGGCGATGTTTTCGTGTTTGGTTCATGTATGACGGGAACCCAGATCTATCTTGCTCATAGCTCGTAGATTGGACATCTGGTCCCGCCATGGTCGCAAAAATACCCATCTGCTCGTCTCCACTGGAATCATCAGACATATAATCTGCCAAGTCTGGATCAATGATATTGTCATCGTGGAAGGCAGGGAACTTTGGCTTCTTGGCGTTTTCTTCTGGGCCCTTTCTGAAGGGCGCCTGCTGTTCTGGTGCTGGTTTGAATCGACCCAGAAATCCATGTTTTGAGTGATGCCTCTTGTGACCAGCAGATGAGTGTGGCCGACCTGATGTAGTCATGGACTTCAAGGAGCGGGAGGAGCCAGGGCGGCTTAGTTGAGGCGCATCGATCTCCAGAACGGCCGATGCCCTATTTGCAGAATCCCTCACTCTTCGAGTAGCCGGAATTGCCATCATCGGTGTTGTAAGTGGGCGAGAGTCCTCGGAGCCTTCAGAGCCTGCAGCTACACTTGATGGTTTCGATTTGCTCGCCACAGTTTCAGATGAGTCTTTCGGATTGTTTGATCCAAATATTTTGGGCAAGAAAGATCGTTCATCTCCAGAATCATCGGAGCCGCTACCATCAAATCGACGCGTTATAACCTCAAGGCAATTTTTACAAACTCTCAATGATCCTTGGACACCAAACTTCTCGCCAGAGACAACCGTAGTGCATTTGGAATCAAAAATACAGCCACATGTGCGACAATGATGTTTTCGGCGGAACGCGGTGAATGTTGTTTGGCAGAGGAAGCATTCCTTGACTGTGTCATCTTTCATCCAGAACTCTTTACTTAGGACTTGCCTTCGCATTTTGTCAAGTTGAGCATTCATCTGATCAGATGCGCGTTCGTGCCCTCGCGTTGTACCTGAAATTCGACCGGAATCAGGGTGCAAATGTCTAGGCTGAGAGCCATGAACGAAAGAATCATGGTACACTGATCCGTGTGCAGAAGTGTTAACAGCGCTAGCAGCAGTAGTACCTCTGTCGAGAGAGGAGTCTCTTGAGGTAGAAAACCTCGGTGAACGAGAGTGACTTATCCTGTCAATAATCGCGGGAGTTCGCCTCATATCATCCATTTGGAGAACAGAAGAGGTGACGGAAGGATTTCGTGCATGGTGACGACTTGGTACTGTTGACGTAGTTGAATGGGGGGCCGCTTTGCCAGGACTGAATGGGGCATCCAAGCTGCCGTCAACACTAGAGGCATCGTCTCTGCCGGCACGTGGCGGCAGCCTACCGTCCTTTGCGTCATAAAGACTCGCTGATTCCACTTGAAGCTCAGTCCTGGTCAAGCTCCTCCTGCTGGACATTGCTCCTCCGCTATCCTCCGTGCGAATCGTGCTACGACTTGCATCGCGTTTCAAAGTTGTGGGCAGTGTTATAGTAGGGTCAGCAACGACAGAGCTTGTGGCTTTAGTCGGTAAACTCTGTCTACTAGACGAGCTTGATCTCGGCCCCGTCATCAGACTTATACTGTTCGATTTGGTAGACTGAGCTGCTTGTGAGCGGCTATCTGTGGCTCCAGACACGGCCGCAGAAGATGTCTCTGACATCGCTGGACCACCAGTAGAATGTGTTGTGATAGTGGCACTGGTATCAACCCGGTTCAACGATGATGCGGACGGTCTAGATACATGACTTGGCGTAACAGAGGACCGTTTTGAAGCGGTTTCCAGAGCTTGCAGCGAGGCATCTTTACCATTGGGGCCGGTTTTCGTAGGGCTTACGCCACCGACAGCTTCTCGGAATCGATTATACAAGCCGCTGAGGCCATTGTGGACCAGATCTCCCGCGCCGTTCCTACTCTCAGATGCAGGTATTCCTTCCGGTGGAGGAGCGTAGTCGTTAAAAGTGGTTAAGGATTCGCACCGACTGGCCGACGTGTGTATCTCGTCAAGAGCATGTGCTAGTCGTTCTTTATCTAGAGTCGACGATATCGAGTGTGTCGAGCCGCGGCGATTTCGGAAGCTTATGGGTGAGTTAAGTCCAACCGAAGTAGCTGGCGAAGCAGGTCGCGGCGGCCTGGAACTGGAACTACTCGCCATCTTCGTGCTTGTTCAAGGGGTTATCAAGCTGACCCGGCCGCTTTAGGAGATCTAGTCACGATCTGGGTTTGTTCTCATAGAAGGTGGCAACGTCCGGAGTGTTATCACTATTCAAGTCTGTTCAGACTTGTGGCGTGCCGTGCGACAAGGTGGACTCATGGTGTGTGTCGAGATAACCGGCAGAAGCTAGACTTGATGTACTCCTGCACACAAATTCGAGATCAACAAACAAGCAGCTGCGTTGCGCAAAACGCGGGGATCCCGTATAGACGTAAGTTCGTGACGTTTGCAAGTGTGTTTGCACTTGGACTCCGCAGAACGGGGGTTAACGCGCCTGCAGCAGAACAGAACAAGACGGTGGTTCGTCGAAGACAGCAAACAACGAAATGACGAAACTATTTGTTGGTTGAGAATTACCAGTAGCCCGGGAGGAATGCGGCGGTCTGCAAAACACGCAGCCCTTGCGTTGATTTGGCGGGGAAGCAGCTCCAGTCCAGGCCGCTGGGTGACAGATAAAAGCAGATGCCCGGAGTAGCTCATTCCTGACTAACTGCGTTCATTCTCAGCGGTGCAGATCCAAGCTATGACGGACGCTAGGCAGAGCATCTGAGAGGACCGGAAGTTGTGCCGGGCCTACAAAAGGCTTTAGTGCACGCCCACCGCCTGGAGGCTTTAGAGCCCAATCAGCCCACCCGGAGCTGCCTAAACTTGGCGCCCACCGTATCAATCAGATCCACTGCCAGGGACCAAGTCAAGCAACCACCGCAACAACCGCGCCAGCAAGTATTTGGCCAATAAAAGACACTCTTTCAATCACCGTTCTATGACAAGTTTATTTAAGCTCACTCTTCTGTTCTGCTTCTTATTTGGAGGACTTTTGCTTCTGAGCGCAGAATAATATTATGGGTGAAATAGCGATTCTCCCAGCTACTCGGGGCTTTCCCGGATATCTCAGCTAATCTGAGCACTTCCAAGCCAAGGCAGCGTAAGCCCCATCAGCATCAGGTAGACAAACACAGTGCCTCCTCCAACTTTGCCATAGTGGCTTATTTCGGGAGTTTGAGCCTGACCACTGCAACTGCCAGCAATGACTCCTTTTCGTGGCAGTATGCAAATGATGGTTGGTGAAAAGCGCACAAAGCCACCTCAAATTCGACCTTTTCAAAGTGCCACCATTGTGACTCTGATGCGCAAACTAATTGACATTGAGATACTACTTACCCCGTACTACCTTGGTAGTATGTGCGGGGCCTAGTTGGTTGTTTGGTCGTCCGACTACTCCGTAACGAGATCCCAGTCCCCACTTGGCAATTGAATCTGCTGTTGATCAGTACACCACCACAATTCGACGTCAACCTTTTACAACAGTCCGTCACGTTCCGCATGGGCTTTCAAGCGCGTCTCGCATGCTGAGAAAGGCACCCGGGCTATCCCAGCATCGGCGCCCGGGCAGCACTGTTGGTCTATGTAATTGTGGCAAACTTCCATCTCCATCCATGGCAAGCAACCACTTGACCAAATTTTCAAGCCGGGTACACGACATTCGATGTGACACCTAAGTTTTCCGAGGCAATCCACGAAAACAGGAGTCATGCCTCCCGCGTCGTCACCTCAGCAGGATATCCAGCGGCTGCTGGCGCGACGCAGTCTCACCATCGTACCTAAGGATCAGCAAGAGATCCTAGACACAAATGGATCATGGGTCATCAACCACGCTGGCCATGAAGGTTCGCCTCAGGTTCCGGCTCATGTGTTGGAGACCGTAACACAGACTTATTTATTGAGGAGAAAACATGGATTGGAGGTCAAGAAGATGGTAGATGGGAGCCCTCCGGCCAGTGTTGAAGATGCCAGAGAGGGAGGGAAAGGCCAGGAACTGGGTAACAAGGACATTGATGTTGACGAATTAGCTAGAGGGAATCGCGTGGGGGAGCAAATGGAGGTGGCACCGTCATCGCCTCTATCACATTCACCAGCAGCAACACTTCTATCATGGAGCCCCTCTCCAAATCCATCTCCATCAAGGTTACCCCCAGTACCACAGTTTCAATCTCAGATTATTCAAGAGACACCAAGAGTTGATTACCATAACATAACCGGCGCAACAAATGGAGAATTTGCGTTTCACCAACGACAAGCACAGCGTGCTGCAACCATTGAGGAAGAGGACGAGGAGGACGAGGAAGACGAAGAAGAGGAGATGGAGATGGAAGCACATCTACCTGATGCACACATAAGCTCCAACTCTCGAGTAAATGTCGAACCAGGTCGTGTGCAAATTGCCTCCACGCCCGCCACAAACATCACGACACAACCTCAAAATAACGAAACTCCATCCTGTGCTCAACCACAAGTAGTCATCCCTGGCACCGCCGTCGCCAGTGAATGTACTGTTCCGCCAGAGAATAAGCCACAGAGCAAATTGCGCACCAGATTCCAGCCTATCGAATTCACAGACATCAGGCTATTCAAACACACGAAACCCTCGTCACTTACTAGACTACCAACCACATCGCGACTCATCGAGGTGGAAAGCTCACTGTCCACTTCTTCGAGCTCCCTTATACCAGCAACACTGTCAACACAAAACCCCACGGCACCTGTAGCTGTACCTATCCCAATCTCGCAGTCACTTCCGACAGTCGAGCAAGGTAACCAACGTAACCCAAGGTCTCCATCGCCGAGGACCTCAATCGAAAACCTGACCCATAGCCCCTCGCCTACCAAGACAAACCACACAAGTTCTCGAGATTCAAGGAACATTATGAACAAACTTATACCTCCACAACAACACAATAAGCTGTTGCCCCAAAATATATACACACACTTCACATCTACCTATCCATCTTATACAGCATCCCACTCCGGCAGCCTTAAAAACTTTATCAAAGCCGCCGTATGCCTTGAATTCCTCCAATCAGAGAGGTCACTCCACGAGTGTCTCTATGATGATTTTATCCGCTCCTTGTCAGCGGGGTACCTCAACTACGTGAGAAGCGCCGGCCCCGGCCAAGAGCCTCTCCCTGCCATAGAATGGTTCAATATGCTCGATGGCCAGCCACTCTTCACCCAAATGGTTATCACGAAAGGAAATCTCAAGACAGTTCTGGATGCCTTTCCAGACGAAGTTGCCCATGCAAGATCATACATTTCAGGTAGATCAGAGAGAGACGAGGAAGATTCCTGGGAGAACAAGAAACTCGGTTTAGATGGCTCCATGGATGTAGATACCCCGCCTGCGCAGACGCCGGATGTTTCTCCTCCAGGGCCTGCAAAGCATCCACGTAGACCGGCTCCGCCATCTCCTGAGCTGGGCTCGGATGCTCCGGAACTTCCTAGGCTTGTGTCTGAATCTTCATCCAAGCCTTCACAAACACGCGGAGCCTCACAGTATTTCAAAGAATTAAGGTCCGTCAGTAGGAGTAACTCGTGGGCGCCGAGATCAGCGGACTCCCAGGCGCGACTACGTGAACATTTCAGAAAGAAAAAAGCGCGGGCTGCATCAAGCCTGGGCAGCCGACCAGTGTCACAACAGTCTAAATGAGCTGACAAGCTGACTTTTGTATCTTAACTGTTGACTACTTAAATTTGCGAGAATATCATTTAGGATAAGATTGTTGCAGGGTGCCCCGGAATTGATCGTCACGATACAAGAATGTGTTATCAGGTAAATGAGGCAGACGTGTGTCTTAATTGTGCGTGGGCCGTATTCTGTCTAAGTAGGCGAGGCCAGGCCGAAATGAAAACAATAATATACCAGCTTTAATTTTCATAGCGTCTCCTTGAGGAGTCGATTTTCGTTACATCTAAAAGTTTCCATGTCATCCAAGTCGATAGCTTCCCCAGGCGCAGCCGTGTGGCCATCATCCGACACTGACGGAAGGCATGGCAGGGGTTTTGTTCGCTGTCTTATATTTTTCGGTCATTACAGGGTTCATTTCATTCTTCACGTGCGTTTCATTAATCAAGGAACATCTCATGTGGTGGTTGGCGCTGCTTCCTTGGCTTCGGCTTCAGCAGCTTCCTTCTTCTTTTTTTGGCGCTCTTCCTCTTCGGGGGTCAGAGTCTTCAGCTGGAGAGCATGGATGCCGCCCTCCAGGGCCATTTCATCGCGGAGCAGGGCGTAGACCATTCGGTGGCGGGCGGGCTGCATCTTGGACTTGAAAGCATCTGACGTGATGACGATCCTGGGTTGTGATAGTTAGCAATGAGCGCGATCCTCAGCAGTCCCGCCAATTGAAGCTGGGTTCGTACCTAAAATGAGTCTCCTTGGAGGTGCTGCCCTGCATAGCCTTATGGTGAGAGTGTAGATGGGAATCATTGTAAATTTCCAGAGTCTGAGGATTGAAAGCCGCCGTTACCTAAATCAGGCCACGAAGTTAGCAGGCCGGGCATAACAGACGTGAGCATCGAGTGAAGCAGGTCACCGACCTTGGCACGGATAGCATCCTCCATTGGAGTAGCAGAACTCATGGTGGAGAGCTGTCGTCCGACATTTGAGAATCCTAGAGCGTATCGTCGCAACATTCGGGGCAACACTACACAAAGTTGACTGCTGGTGGCTTTTTTTTTTGTTATTGAAGGGGAACGTCGTTCGATTTCCTACTCGATCCGGCTGTTCGGGGGTGGTGCCTATTCACACAATGCAAACACGAACACGAACACGGAGTCGTCCAATTGAGTCGGGAGTCGGGTGAAAAGGATGGATGATCTGGGGACGATGGAAGGACGGACCGGAGGAGAGGAGCAGAAAGAAGAAATAAGTCTTCAAAAGGCAAAATGGACCAAGACAGTACGTTCGCCGTCTCCGCTTTCTAGTTGGCTGTTGCAGGCTATTGGCGAGAACGACGAAGCTGCCAATGGTTGTCAGTTGTCGCCAATCAGGCTATCAATAGTTTTAGTTTTTTTTTTTTGTTTTTTTTTGCCTTTCCTCCTTGGCCTCGAGGTCCGGTCCAGTCGGTGAGAGACAAGCGGCCTGCATGAGCACAGTCCTTTTCCGGAGCAGGCGGGGTCCAATGGCAGGGCGTTGCGCGATGCAGCGGTGACGGGGCTGCACCACGGTCGCCCTGTTGTGGACCCTCTGGCACGTTTTCCAGGGTGCTCGGCTGTTCCACGCCGTCCCAACACAGCTTCGTGCAGCTTGGTACAGCGTCCTGCAGCGTCGTGCATCTGGAGGCATCTGGAGGCGTCTGGAGGCCCCGCCAGGCTGGGCGAGTTGTTGCGCCGAAGAAGGCAAGTCGAGCATTCGCAAGACTTGGGGGTATGTAAACATTATGCATTATCCCGTTGGCCCCCTTCACACGCACGCTGCAGAATCAGAAAGAACAAATGGGAATGATTCACCAGGAAAAGAGACAAAGAGTCACACAAGAAGGATTCGATTGACGCTGTAGCGCCTCCATTAGCCTTGTCAGGTGAGACTTGCCGGCAACAGTGAACATGGGATCTGGATTTGCCGCATTAGTACCTATACATATTTACATGTACGTACATATTGTGGTCGCATGTCGAGTCAATCAATGCCACAGCAAGTGTCGATAAATGCAAAAACCCCTGCAGCCAACAAGAGGGGCGACCAGGACGGCGGTGCTTTCGTCGAACTCTTGGGCATGCATTAAACGGAACCCTGGCAGCTTGTCAGATCGAGGTGGTGTGGTGAAATGTCGAATCTTGCGTCTTAGCTCAGGGCACATCCGACGAAAGCATGTACCGGGTACTCCGTACAATGCACAGGTAGGTACTCCGTGCTCCGTACTTTACTTGTAACTTGTAACTGCGTGTGGCATGGGAACGGGCGGCTTGCATGGTGATCCTGCAGATGGAGAAACCAGGTGCATTCATTTGAGCAGAGAGGCAGACTAATTAAGGGTGAGGCGATCTGTAAGCAGGAAGCGATTAACTTGCCGTGTGCATTTCAGAGCGGTTTGTCGCCCATTTTCAAAAAGTCGCGACTGGAACGCACGTCCGCAGCTATCATATCAACTGCGTGCCAGGGCCCAATCAATATCAGCAATCTACTCATAGCAAGGCTATTATCACATCTACCATGTCACTAAATCCTGGAAGCTCATATGACCCTCAACGTTCATGCCGGACGTCTGTCGGTGTCATCTGTACGTCCCGCTGACTGTAATCGGTACCCGTATCGGTTGCCTTTTTGGTTCGCCCCTCTCGCCGCCTTTTTGTCCGCCCTTCTTGTCTGCCTGACGTCCCACCTCTCTACCTCCTGCCACTGCTGCCTCTTGTCTCTTGTCTCATGACCGGCTTTTAAAGCGTCAGTCCCCGCCTTTCGAGGCTATCGCACTAGGGCAGACAATGTGCCATTTCTGGCACAAGCATAATCATATTAGCAGACGATGTTTTGCCGCTCCACGCATCGAGTAGTTGCCCCAGCTGTCAAATATTTCAACCGAACTGCACATTTGCCCATCTCTTCCGGAGTATGCACAGCCTTGAAACCCGAAAATTGTGAATTAGTCTGTCCCAAGTCCCCACAAAGCCACATGTCGGTGCCAGATCTGATATCCGTCAGCTTGAGGTACGCAATCGCTGCCATCATGTCGCACAAACTTGTTTATTTATATCTCCACAATCGACGGCTTCACGATTTCGGGATTTTGACAGTCTCTAGTACATTGTGTAGCAAGCGCAGCTCTATATTAAAGCTAAGTTCGAGGATAAGGCTTCCCACCATTCCAACAAATGGTCATCACTTCACACCAGGATAGCTCTCGCTGATAGTAGCTAGCGACTCGTCGCTGGGGCGCGGATCCGACAACGAAACCAAACAATGCAAACTAGGCTCGGGAAAGCATCTATAGCAGGGGATTTTCCACTCCATCGGGTCGAAAATATGTAGCGATGAGCCAGCTGGTATCAATTGATGGACGGCAATTAACCCGACCATATCCGGAGTAGAGGTTTACTTCACCGTGTGTTCTTATTTCGTGTGGCACTGCTATGGGTCTGAAAGTACATACGTATAGTAGCAGAGATCCGCACTCAATTCAGCCGTCACCATCGCCAGCAACGTTGGCATGCGGGGGACAGTTTAACTGAGCCATTTCGTCCACATTGTCCAATTGACCCTTTTAATTCGAATGTCTACTATATATACAATTAAAGCTTATTATTAATAAAAACTATTACCTAAATAGCACATTAAGTTATATAATAATTTTGCTTTTTTTT
>JASWJB010000174.1:0-90479 GCA_032433595.1 Conoideocrella luteorostrata
CCAACGCTCATGGCAGGCGGACGCAAAGCCAAGCCAGCACCGCCCCCCCGGCCTACCAGCACCCTCATCGTAGATAATGGTGCCTTCACCATAAAAGCCGGCGTCGTTGCGCCCGACGGCCCAGTCGGCGAGCCGCGCATCATCCCAAACTGCATCGCGCGAGACCGCTCCAAAAGGACCTACCTTGCATCGGACCTTGCGAGGTGCCGCGATCACGGAGAGCTGCAGTTCCGGCGCCCCGTCGAGCGCGGCTTCATCGTCAATTGGGAGGCCCAGAAGGAGATTTGGGACCAGGAGCTGCTGGGCGGTCTGGCGACGCCCAGGTGCGATCCCGCCGAGACGCGGCTGATCTTGGCTGAGTCGCCTAATGGGTTGCCTGTGTTGCAGACGAATTGCGATCAGGTTGTTTTCGAGGAGTACGGCTTTGCTAGCTACTACCGCGGTGTTGGTAAGCCATCTCCATTTTCTCTCTCTCTCTCTTCCCCTTTTCCTGTCTGTCGTGCTATTCCTGCTTCTTTTCCCTTTTCCACCCAGGTAGTTACTAGTTGCTAATACTATAATATCTTCTTCTGCAAAGGGTCGAGCTTCAACGCCTACCATGACGTCCAATCGCTTTTCCGAACTCCCAAGCACGCTTCGACCGCAGCAAATGCCCCCGCAGAGATAATCTTGGTCGTCGACTCTGGCTACTCGCACACCACAGTAACGCCGTTACTACGCGGACAGCCGCTTCACTCTGCCGTGCGGCGTCTCGACGTCGGCGGCAAGCTCCTGACCAATTACTTAGCACGCCTGCTATCCCTTCGACACTTCGACATGCGCAACGAAACGTACATCGTAAATGAAATGAAAGAGGCAGCGTGCTACGTCACAACCGATTTCAAATCCGACCTCGAAAAGACCTGGAAGGGAACCAAAGGGGAAAGACGCGAGTCATACCTCACGGGGGCTGGCATTGTAAAGGACTACGTGCTGCCCGACTTTCATACGCGAACCGCCGGGGGGGTTCGAGACTACGACCCGAGCAGGCACACCAAAGCTAGAAAACTCGCTGCGGCGGGCGAGGCCGACGAAGACATTTTGACGCTGCGCAATGAGCGGTTTGCCGTTCCAGAACTGCTTTTCAACCCTTCAGATATGGGGATGCGGCAACCGGGTCTGGCAGCCCTGGTCCAGCAGTCTATACAGGCACTCCCCGTTGGTCTCTGGCCAGGCCTGTTGGCCAATATAGTCGTTGTTGGCGGTAATACTCTGTTCGATGGGTTCATCCAGCGGTTGCAGAAGGAGGTCGTGCAGCGAGTTCCTGATGACTGTGTCGTGCGTGTGGCGAGACCAGGTGATCCTATCACTAGTACCTGGCATGGAGCTGCCAATCTTGCTAACCATGGGAATATTGAGAAATTGGTGGTTACAAAGAAGGAGTATGAGGAAATTGGTTCGGCTTGGGTGGCGAAGAAGTTTGCATCAGGACTGAACTTTACTTGAGGTCGGTGCAGTGCTGAATCGGACCGCGGACCAAAGAATTCACTACGACGTAGAGTCGAAACGAAACGTTCGCTCACGAATATTACTACGAAAAATAAACTGAGCGCCCCTGCAAGCAAGCTGGAGTGGCTCAAGAAGAGTAGCAACTCAACCAGGGGACCTTCACTATTAGCCGGCCTAAACCGCCCACGGCGCGTACAGAACGACTGCCTCGAGGTGGATTGCCCATGGAATTCATGCATATGCATCAGGCAGCCCATGAAGTGAATTTCTGTTCAGAATCAAAAGATCAAATGGGTCCTCACATTATAATCTTCTAATATCACATCGAAAGCTACTCAGCACTAGACGGGGGGTTTTTTTTTTTTTAAATTCAGCACGCCGAGTTAAGAGTAGTGCATATATCGCTATCTGACGAAGGGGAGTTTGTCTCAAAGTAATTTTAGTCATATCGGTCATCACATCACATGTCAATTGTGATGGGTTACTTGGCAAATCTAGATCTCTTCTAGTCCAATGATGTGATGGGGTGGGTAATTGAGCTGCCTTTGGTATTGGCGCTTCTTATCCCTATCCAAACACCTTTCAAATGAGTGGCCTCGTCACCGCATCTCTCATTCTGCGTCGGGTAAGGCAGGCAGGAATACCACTCGGGGCAGTTTTCATGCGATTCGATTTGGAATCCCTATAGATCAGGTGTTAGAAACCATATATATACCACCTAACTGGCCAAAATACGATGAGGCTTACTGTCGTCCTAATCCACGGCCACGGGAGACACACCAGTCACACTGTCATCAAGAGTTAGTACGTACTTCGGTCCTGTATACCAGTAAAACGTACATATTCGGAAGTTGAGCCTTCGTTGTGAACAATGCAGTATCCCGCGCAGCACTTTTTGCACGCTCGTTGCGTCTTGCTGACGCATGTATCGCACTATTTGTAGCAGTAAAGAGTCAACCCATGATCAGAATTGAAATTGCGTCGCGACACTTACGTTATTGCCGCATTCCCAGCAGCTCTTGGAAACCCGATTCTAACGCGAAAATAGTTAGTACATAGTTGCAAAGGGACATTTGTGCCAGGGGCGATGATCTGTCACCGGTTGTATAAGTGACACAGATCTTGCGTACAAATCAGCAGAACACGTCGGCTAGGTTGTACCCTAAAGCTGACGTCCTCTCGCCTCATGACAAATTCTGGGTCTCATCCGTCGAAGCTTCTTCTTGCTGCCGAGCATTGGAAACATGTGCCAAGTCGTACCTTGAATTTTGGTGTGCTGTCCTGCATATCCAGGATCTGTGCAAAGCTCGCCAGGCTATCATCTTCGTCTACTACGATGACATTATTCGCCCCAGTGTCGGGTCCTTGACCTGGCAGCTGGTAGCATGACTCGCACCACCATTTGTTGCAACATGTGCAGTACCGCTCTCTGAGACAATCACCACACCGTGGAACAAAAGATTGACCAGATTGTGAAGGGTAATTTGCTGCACGAACTGACGATGCCATAATGGGAACAGGAGTGAGCAATGGCAGGCTAGTTGGCAAGTGTGAGTCTTGCAACACCAAGCCCTCTGGTGCCTTGCCGCAACCGTCGCATCCGCTAACTGAGTAGGTAGCCGCAGCAGGCGCGTTGTCGGCCGTCATCAATGGTTGCCCGAATACAGGCGAGTCTCTGTGCCGAGGCCCTTGGCAAAGCACAGCGTCAAAGGCAATGATGTCTTTGCATTTTGACATGCAACTTATCCACTCCTGTGAGATTGGACGTGTGACGATGCGACCCTTCTTGGACCACCAGCTGTCACCCTCTTGTTCCAGGGAAGATGTCAATGCCTGCTGGCTCTTACGATTCCATCCCGTGCTGATAGAACTGTTGGACGGCTCTGGGATGGATTCCTTCGATCCAAACACATAGAGTGCTTTAAGTCTTGGTGAATTCTCAGGACGGCTTGGTCGGCAAGCGTACTGCAAGGCACCACGAAGCTTTGCCTGATTCAAATTTTTGACATCGCGAATAGACAATATGCGGACGCTGTATGACGTGTCATTGATGATCTCGTGACACAGATCAGAGGTCACAGACAGACCATCGAGGATCAAGGTCTGAACACCTTTGAGGATATTTTGCTGGCGGATGGCGTTGAACACTCCTCTCAAGGGTCCAGAGTAGAAACTTGAGTCACTTAGCACCTCATATATGGGGGGATTCCGGTTTGAACTTGACTTACTCATCTTCGGTTAGGTTCTCATCCAACTGAGCATTGCGCCAAATCTCGCCGCCGTTATCGATTGCATTGACGTCAAACTTGGCTTTCTTGACTTGTGTCAGGTCAAGATGACGGAACACACCGGGGGTGTTGTGGACCAGAGAGCGGATATCTTTACTTGTTGCTGAGAGCTGGAGGAGGCTGTGGATGGGTAGATAGGGCGCGATATTACGGAGAATTAAAGAGTTATGGAGGACATCGAACAGAGATATATTTATCTCGAGTTCTTCACGCGTTTGACCGTTAATGGTGGCTTGGCTCATGTCAGGCTGCCAGAAACAGGTAAAACGAGCCCAGATAGGTTGGTGAGGGTCAAAAAGGATGTTGCAGATGGATGGATGTAATCGGAAATGAGTAGAAGGTATTTCGTACTCCGTAAATATCAAGTTGACGCAGTACCTATCGCAAACCAGCAGAAACAGCAAGCAACAACTTTGGGCTTATGGTTCCAGCGAAAGAGTTGCCAGACTCTGCGTGGATATGTTGATTTGAGGATGCTGATAGAATGAAATGCCAGTGGCATAAATGATAGGATCGCTTATGAGTAGGGGGACCAGATACAATAAATAATATGGTCTAGCCAGTTGGGGGTGTACTTGGTCCTTGTGGATCAAGAAAATAGAGATGCCGCGTAAGGTTATCTATGGCCTGTCATACCACGAGCGTCATGTAACCTTGCCAGACTGGGGGGGTGGTGAGACACTTCCAAATTGCATTCCGCCGCCCAAACGCGGCCAGGGAAAAGAATATCTCATTCACCGTGAAACAGCGGGCAGGGTGGTATTGGGTTGATTTGGGTGACCACCGACACGGAACAGGATGGTAGGCAGGTCTTGTCGCAGCGTCTGTGTGTCGTTGAACCAGGGTGCGGAAACCACAATGCCTTCAGCGGACTTGCAAGGTGTCAGGTTTAGAGCAGAGCAGAGCAGAGCTGGATGCAGGTCGAAAATAGCAACACAAGGGAATACGAAACGTATGATGCTTGTATAGACGGAGAATGCGATGCGTCAAAGAATGAGGCGAAAGTCTCGTTGCGGGGGCGTGTTTGAGGCGACAAGATTAGAGTCTGGGCACGGCACGGATCGATGGATAGGAAGGGACGGGATGGAAGGAAAGGGCTGGCGTGCTTGTTGTCGACCTTTGTGTCGACCTTGGGAATCTCGGTGAAGGTCGTTTTGGTGTACATAATATAATCTGTCAACCATTTGGCCGGCTGATGGGGGATTGCTATCTACAAGTAAAGAGCACATCTAGACTAGTGGCGACGTTGGCGCCTCAGGGATCAAAGAGAGTACTATTATGGTGCCATCAAGCAGACCAAACGGAAAGAGCAATCCGAGGAACGTGTGACGCTTATCGGACCACGCGGGCTGCTGTGTCTGCGAGAATACAGTAATCTGCCGGGCCGTGCAAGCCCTGTCGAGCAGCGCCAAATGCGGTGATGGACATTTGAGTCTGGTATTGGTGGTCAGGCCGGTGATTGACGAGTTTAGGGGTGATTCGGCGAGCAGGGCGGGTTCGGGGGACGTTTGGTTGAACGAGCCGGTCGAAAGGGGTGGCAGCCAAGCAGCCAAAAAGTGTTGTGTCGTGGTGCTAGGTGAGAGATTATGGTGAGGCTGGGGTGGGTGCTCTCAGACGGCGAATGGGAAATACGGACGTAATGCTTTCATGTACACCTTGACAGCGGTCATGATACGTGGTTGGCGTGAGGCGAGAGCAGATACCAAGGAGCTCGGGGCTTGGAAGCGGACAAAAAGGCCGATGGATTGTTCGACCGATGGCTGGGTTCCCCCTGCAACTGCAAGCCGGCAATCTGAACAAAGCGAAACAATTGGATGGAACATGGCGCCTCATGTTCATATCCCAATGCACGGATTTCTTGGCTAGATGGGCTTTGATCATCTCTTCCACCACTGCCAAGCAGTTAGGCTCGCAACAGCTCAGCAAGCTTTGCCAGGTAGCCAGGCTTCATTATTCCACTTTCCACAAGGGGCAAGAATTCTGGAAAGAACAAAGAAGCAAATAGCGAGCTGCACAATGAGCGACGAGCAAAGCTCTCATCACTTTTCGGAGTCGAGTCTCGTGCCTTCTTGGTCGACATTAACTGGCCATTGTCTGAGAATGGCTAGTAATCGCAGATCCGACACGTATCTGTCCCCCGGATTGCCTCTTTGGACCCTCTACGGAGTACTAATATCAACATATCCCGACTTGCCCAGCTGGCTCTCACGGCAGAAGACATTATCTTTGGATCAACTGCCAGTTGGCTATCTCATCGCCATCTGCCAGGCTGGCATCTTACTGCGCTGGGTTTAGGCAAAAGGGTCTGGCGGGCACTGGTCGACGTCACCGCCAGCTAGTTGGTGGAGCCCAAACAGCTTTGAGAGTCAAGAGCTTCATTTCAACGCGCTTTTGGGGGTCGTGCAGGAATCCGGGGCCGGACCGGACGGGGTCGACTACTAACTACTAGTATCTCCAAGCGCCACATTAGTTCTCTGTACTCCGTAGATATCCCTCATTAGATCCGCTGATGGTGTCGTCGCTGCAGCTTGCCGCATAAATCTTGCGTGAGCCAAGCAAGCCAAGCCTCAGTCTTGTTGCGGTCCAGATTTGTTACGCCCAGTCTGCAGATCCAACTCCAGACTCCAGATTTTAGAGTGTCACAGCTCATCATTATCTCGGTAGCCCCCGGTCCACAAGCATGTATCTAGAGAGCTTGGTTCGCAAAGCGGTGCAATCGACCTGACTACATGCATGCATGTGGCGAATCCGTGTGACTTTTTAACTTCGGAGTAATTACTGCTCCATTCTGGTCTCCTCCGCAGCCACGGAGTAGAGTGGACATATCAAGCAGCCAAGGCAGCTTTGACATCGAACGTTCGACACGAGGGAGGGTGAGAAGTAAGCGCGGAAGCTGCCAAGGATTTCATGGAGGGGGGATGTGTGGACTTTGGTGCATGCTTCTGTCGGTTCCAGATTGAGGTCCATCAAGACAGGTAGGGTGTAAAGGCAGACAAAGCATCCTGGGCGGTCGCGGACTTGGAAGGGCATTACTACGGAGTTTTTAGGTCCGAAACCATGGTCTGGCCGTCGTGAAGTGGGTGTGCCGGTGATGAATCAAGCATCGGCACATATTTTCTCGACCGACCATGCCTCAAGGCGAGATCCGTCTGCGATAAGTAGCCAGCTGTAGTCCTGCATCATCTTCAAATTGGAGGGTTGGCATCAAAGACTTTTGGGGATTGATAGTTATCCCATCTTGACACTCTTTCGCAGAAATGAATCCGACGGTTAGGTTCTTCGCCAGCTGCAGACCACAATTCTGTTAGGGTATGGCTGGGCGCACGTGACCATCACCTTTCTAAGATAGAACATGACGGAATTCGCTGACTGAGCAGAGTCATGTTCGCCTCACATCTACGGAGAGCTATGAGCTTCCAAACTTGAAGTAGCTATATGACCATGCGTAAATCAACGTTGTGAGATCTTGTCGTGTGTTTATCTTGTAATTGACTATGTATTAAGATATCCTTAATTCTTCTTCACCAATTGCCAGCAACGCGCGTGGCATCGCTCTGGTTGACCCCACGTTATAGCTCGTGAAGCAATTTAGAATCCGCAACACAACATGGCAGAGCAGCCAGCTTTGCGCTGGTCGCGCTCATATAGAGTCTTGCCTCTCGAAGCGGCAAGAGTGAAGAATCTATCCGGAGATAAGATCATCCTTCCGCAGTCCGCATTAGAGCAGCTCCTGGCAGTTGCACCGTCGCAACCGGCATCGGCGTCGAGCTTCACAGCTTGGGACCCTTCGAATCCCTATGCATCGAACGGCTTTGCGGCCGAACAGCGCCAACAACTGCCACACCCTCTGACATTTCGGCTCGCAAACGGACAGAACAGCAATGTTGTATTTGCCGGTATTAGAGAGTTCTCGGCGGAGGAGGACACGATAGGATTGAGCCCGTTTCTCGCGGAAGCTCTGGGCATCGACCCTGAGCAGCTCGTTCACAAAAATGGAACCGGCAGCTCCGACAGCCAGGTCGTAGATCTTACCGGTGACGACTCAGCACCCAGCGCTTCCGCCTCGATACAATTAACCATACATGCGACCCCGGTACCAAAGGGAACATATGTGAGACTGAGACCGCTTGAGGCCGGGTACAATCCGGATGATTGGAAGTCTCTATTGGAACGTCATCTTCGGGAAAACTTCACATGTTTAACGAAGAATTCTATTCTCACAGTATATGGTGTAAAAGGCGAAACATTCAAGTTCTTGGTAGACAAACTTTCGCCCGAGGGCGACGGCATATGCGTTGTTGATACTGATTTGGAGGTCGACATTGAGGCCCTCAATGAAGAGCAGGCTCGAGAAACGATGCGCCATATCATGACACAAACTCAGAATGAAATATCAGGGGGCGTATCGAAAGGTGGCGAGCTCGATGTATGGAAGGAAGTTGAAGGCAAGGCGCAGCCAGGTGGCTATGTTGACTATCTGCTACCATCTTGGGATCGATCACAAACTCTCACCATCACTCTAAGTAACATAGAGCAAGAGGATAGTCTAGATCTTTTTGTCACACCGAGATCATCAAGACAGCGATCAGCGCCACGAGATACCACGCATGTCTTTGGTGATTTCTCTCCGGCCGAACGCGGAGCCAAAGCCATAACGATATCGCCCACGAATATCGAAATGGAGGGCGCTGAATCAATACTCATATCTGTCCACAATTTTAGCCCCCCAGAATATGGCGGAAATCAGACCATATCTTACACTATACGAGCTAAGCTAGGGTCACAAAATGGCCAGGCTGGAAACGACAAGATGGTGCTGGAACTCGAGGAACACAACGCCAACGAAGAGCAATGCAAAAATTGTCGACAATGGGTTCCCAAACAAACTATGATGTTACACGAGGGTTTCTGCAGAAGGAATAACATCACATGTCCGCATTGTGACGCAGTCTTCAAAAAGGGTTCAGAAGAGTGGAATATGCACTGGCATTGCGATCATGACTTAGCCAAAGGCAATTCAATCGCCAGTAAGGCCAAGCACGATAGTATTTTCCACGAACACCATCGATGCCAAGATTGCGAATTCTCAACAAACTCTTTGGCAGACCTCGCAAGGCATCGAACTTCTGTGTGCCCCGGAAAGCTAATTCTATGTAGATTTTGTCACTTAGAAGTCACCCAAGACGGCGATCCTTTCAATCCATCCCCAGAGGCCGTTCTGTCTGGCCTCACAGCTCACGAGCTCGCCGACGGTGGCCGTACCACTGAATGCCATCTGTGCGACAAGATTGTCCGGCTTCGGGACATGGAAACGCACATGAAGCATCACGAACTAGATAAAGTCAGGAGGGACAAACCGGTAATATGTCGCAATGCCAACTGCGGTAGAACTCTCCATGGCGTAGGACCAAAGGGTCAAATTGGCGCAGGCACATCCCAAGGCCAAGGCCCAGGCAATGACATTGGTCTTTGTTCAATATGCTTTGGTCCTCTATATGTGAGCATGTATGACCCGGAGAACAAAGCCCTCCGAAGACGGATCGAGAGAAAATACCTGGGCCAAATGATGACCGGCTGTGGAAAATCCCATTGTACCAACGAGTGGTGTAAGACTGGCAGAGCAAACAGTGGCTACGAGGCAAAAGGTCTTTCAGCTTCTGCTGTTTTGCCGTTGGTGAAGCCGTTGGTGGAAATGGTTTCGAAGCCTGACGAACACATGTACTTTTGTGTTGATGAGACGAATCAGAAGAGGAGGAGAGTTGCAGAGTTGCTGGCTGCCGAGAAGGTTTGGGATTTGGAGTGGTGCATTGCGGCAGCGGAGGCTGAGAAGGGAGATCTGGACAGAATGAGGAACTGGCTACAAGCTTGGGCGCCAAGGAGGTATATATGAAGATGAAGACAATCGCATGGGAGGAGTTTATAGATAGTTACAGGAGGACATGGGGATGGCAGTGTGATTTTCAATCAGAACAGAGTTGAGCTGGGTTGAGATTATGAAGCAGATTAGACGAGATAATGATGATGATGACTCACATCGAATGGGAAATCATGTCGGATGAAGCCAAAGCTTTCAAAAGCCAGTTTAAGAACATCCAAAGATGACTGGTGATCGGAGAGAAGCTGTGCAGGGTAATTTACTAGCGATGCGTTCGTTCTCTCACAATGTATTCTTGTACCTATAATCGGCCAATACAAAAGTTTAAAAGAGTGAGATGGCCACGCATGGAAATTCTACATGTAAGGGTTTTGCAAAAATGTGCACCTCTACCGTAACGAGTTGGTACTATTTGTATTCACGGAAGTAAACTGTCGTTTGAAGTCCATTTATGGTCTGCATACCTCGCAAGTCATAGAATTTCAATCACTTCGAGGATACTGTATCAATTTTGTTCTTGCCTTACTTTGGTAGCTTCAGGGTTAACTCTGAAGGATCAGCCGGGACTGGTTTTGACTCTGCCATCTGCAGGCGAGGTTTGCGAGATTTACATTTCAGGCGGCACCTTAAATAACGAATGAGGGAGAGGAAACAAAGGAAGGGAGAAGTTAAGAGACAGGAGGACAGAGGCAGAAAGGGCAACTAACCTTGAATGATGTGTGATGGCCAAAATGTGCATTAAAACTAGGCGGCTTCTGAGCTAGGGGTACTAATAACTAACTGATAGCTATATAAATGAACAAATAGAGCACAAGAAAAAAAAATAGGAAACATAAGGAATGGAACTGAGATTGTAGACAATTCTCGATAATATCTACGTGCTAGACTTCATAGGCATCGGCCGGATGGAGCTCTGACTAGGTTGAAGCCCTGGGATGCACATCTACAACCACGAACGTAATTGACTCATACATGGTGACTGCAACACACTTAGTTTGCGGTGGTTCGACCTCGTTCCGCAACAAGGGACGACTTGAATCGCTTGCGCGTCCGATTGTTGGCAGAGCGACACAGCCATTGTGAGGATGATTGCGATTCGCCAAGGATAGTACTCCGTACATGTTGTTCCAAGAAGTTCTCGGATGGTCCGGATGCAATGTGCGGAAATGCAGCCGCCCGAACGTTTACCCATGGCAAAGGTGCCTCAACTCGCAGACTTTATGGCGTTTCAAGTGATTACACGCTCAGCGGCAAACAATGCTCATCCCTACTGAAGAGTAATGCGAATAAATTCTGTTAAAATTCTCCATGAGCGTGAGCCGCTGGCACGAAATCCGACTATGAGTGGAAAATGCGGACCCGGCGTGTACAATAGAAGTGGAAGTGGCACATTAGTTGGGGTGGGCAGAATGCTGTCACATCACAAAATGCGAGAGGCTGCAAAATACATACAGAACCCGGTTGTTGGCATTGATTTCGGCCAGTACTTAAAGTCCGTGGTAATTAACAACTATAATTGCCGTTGTATGCTGCCTTGCTCCGTACAGAGTACACTGTATGTGTTTAGTACCATTACCGATGTATATCTCTATAAATAGTTCTTAAAGGTACTTTGAATTGGCATACTTGCGCTTATTAAGTGCTCTAGACTAAGAATGTAGCAATTTTTTCTTTTTAGCCTTTTCTCACGCTTTGCAGCTTTCGCACGTGCGGCATTTGTGCAATCTGCCCGGCTCAGCTAATTTGCCACATCACCTGGGTACGCAGTAGATATGCAGACGAGGAACAAACTACTACGTAGCTACGTACGGATTGCAATTGTTGCTGTCGGGATTCGGCTGTGTACGCCGGCTTCGTGTGGGTCACAGCCGGACTCGTCCTTGATTTTTGGTGGTCCTTTTGCTCCTAGACATCAAACTGGTTGGATGAGGTTTGCAGACGGCAGACGGCGGCAAGCTTCAAAGAGCTGACGAAGCCACGGCCTCAGTGGAGCCACTAGATGCCAAGGTTGGAGCTTCTTCATCCTTTGGTCTCTTGTCTCTTTTGCGTCTGTTCAAAGCAAACCCGCCGGTTGCGATTGATGTGGGTGGCTACGCCCTGTGATCCTGAATACTGAAAATATCGAGAATGTGGCACAAAAACCACCATGTGCGCACGTCGGTCCTGTTCATGTGGTCTGGCCATCTGGCGCGGATGGATCACCTGTACGCCATGGCTTCCGTTTCTAGATGAGGCGTAACGGTCCAGATTGACAGATAGATTGACAGATAGATTGTGGATGAATAGATGCATAGATAAACAGCGACGCCGCCCTCACCTAACCACATGCGCGACCATGTATTTATTAGTGCTGCTTTACTGCGAGGTGAGACTTGAGCCAGGCAAGTGTCAAGAGCAAGGACGAAGCAAGCTTCCTCGAGTCCCCGCACATTTACCCACCCGACATCGTTAAGTGCAGCGGGCCACTTTGCTCTCTACCACACTTGCGCGGTCTAGCGATGGAGCCGGAGAGGGGTTCTTGATCATCATCATCGTCTTTTTTTCCTCTCCGTTTGGCGAAAAATTACACCAGTGTTACGGGCTAGTGGCTGGATGGAATATGATGGAGTGTGGACTTATGATAATAAACAGTTGCTAGCAAAGTGTGCTGTTGCCCGCCGTCACTGGCGATTGACGCAGGTGGTCGGCATGTTCCATATACGCACACTACTCAGTACTCCGTATATACTCCAGACCTACGGAGTGCACAACAGGTTAACTAAGACACGCCAAATTGAGACACTCGCACTTGGCGCTGCGTCGCCTTGCGTTAACCAGATCTGGCCCGCACACAGACAGACCATTCATTTCATTATTGTACGCAGCTCCCCAGCTCCCCAGCTCCCCAGCGTCCCACAGAACTATCTATTTGGGCAACTGGGCTGCTGGGCTGGTGTAGGCATGGCCCACCAACCCCCCAACCCCAGCAATCCACTCCAAAGCACTCTGGTCCGTCCAGTGTCGCTAACCCGACGAGTTCCTACGCAGCCAAGCCATCTGATCGACGACTTTGTTGCTCACCTTTGACCTACTTCTCTCGTCCACAAATATTCTTTCACGCCCTCCCGTCCATTTTACCTCCCATCGACATCGTTGAGCCTCGGTGGGAATTGCGACGACTAGACATTCAACATACTTAATGTAGCTTACCGCTCTTCCACTGCTTGCACACCACCTCCCCGACCCCCGAACCTCGATTCATTGACGTCGGTCCACTCGGCTCGACAACAGACGCTTTTCGCCTCTCACGAATCCTCATCTTTGTGGCATAACATATACCACTCTTTGCGTTCTTTGCGTCCTATAAACAAGCTGAACTTGTATCTGCTCACCAAACTTTTTTGTTGCGGCGGTCAACAAAGTCATCCTGGATCCAATTGCGTTATCGATACCGAAATGCGTTCTCGTGACGCAACGCCAGTCTAATCTGATCTGACCGAGCGACTGCCATTACGTCGTGCTGGGTACCTAGGTATGTTCTCTATCTGCACCGTTTGTAAGGCGTATTCAGATTTTGCAGGGATTTGCACAATTCGGCAAACGTCGGGTTTGGCTTCTTTCCGGCATCCCCGCCAGGCTCATGGGCTTTTGCTAACAGCTCGAGATCCTGCTTTGCAGACATCTAGGATTAAGCTCCGATTTTGGTTGCGACTTAGCTGCAGTACACATTTCCTTTACCAGCCCTACTCTGACGTCGACTCGAGCCGAGCCGACATAAATCGAACCTATTTTATCCATATGTACACATTGCTCCCTGGAGTAAAGCGTAGATTCAACTTGAGGTAACCGCATCGTGCGGTGCCACCGTTATGGGCAACTCAAATACGAAAGAGTCTCGACAAGGAGACAATGCCGACGACCCCCGTCGAAATGACGCAGGCAGATCTCGCAACCGAATGAGCCGAGGCGATCTAGGGGGTTTTCTTAATTTGCAGCCACCTCGGGACCGTGGTCGTGACCGCCAGGATGCCCCGTTTGAGCACCGCGAGACTAGACAGGAGCGCGAGGCACGCAGGCTAGAAAAAGAACGCGTGGCAAGAGCCAAGGAGCGGGAGAGGAGTGTTCGAGAAGAGCATGTGGACGGAGGCTATCTAGTCACGATGGGCACTTACACTGGAACGGAAGACTTCAGCAAGCCTGTCGTCCGACAGCTGCAGGTGCGGTTTTTCTTGTCTTGCAATGCGCACATTGATTTCTCATGCTGAACTAACACATATCCCGTCCGTCAGATTGAAAGAAAACTCGCTCCCTTTTGGCGTGGCTTGAACGACTGGTCAAACAATTGGGCAGAACACCAGCTCATGGCCGCTGCTCGCGGCTTACCGATACCAGCTGCCGATGCACCGCCTGACCCGGACCTGATGCCCAGTCCTCTTCCCCGAACCGAAATTTCGAGTAACCACAGCCTACAGAATCTGATGGTCCCAATGGGCCCCAGAACGCTCTCTGCTGCTTCGGATCGTAGTGGCTCTGGACCTGGCTCCGGGATTTCCTCTCCGTTGTCTGCGGTAGCTCCTAAGAGCTTGTCGATCAAGCCCAGGGCCAAAGCACTCGCGGCAGCTCTCAGCGTGGGTTCTCGCAATAACTCGTCTACCGATTTAACGCCAAAAGAAGCCAGTCTGCCTCTTGATCCGTTTGTTAACGGCCAACCGATGGAGGTGTATTTATACAAAGACGCGTCTGAATGTCCCATTTGCTTTCTGTCATACCCTCCTTACCTTAATCGCACCCGATGCTGCGACCAATCCATATGCAGCGAATGTTTTGTCCAAATCAAACGAGCCGATCCTCACCTACCAGAGCACCATCCTAATGGTGAAGCCAGAGACCCGAATGAGGGTCTCAATCCGGATGACCCCCCTGAAATGCTCATATCGGAGCCATCAGCCTGCCCTTATTGTCAGCAACCTGAATTTGGTGTCACATATGACCCTCCTCCATTCCGAAGAGGCCTGGCGTACTCGATGTACGCCTCAAATCCGGCCTCGTCCACCGCAATGTCTTCTCAGAGCTCCCTCAATTCGACACTTTCGCCACCTTTACCGCCACAGGCTGGAAGGAGGCGAACTCATAGCTTGTCCGCCACTGCGCCCAACGTTATTACAACAGATCGAGTGCGTCCTGACTGGGCCACAAAGCTTGCGGCTGCCCGTGCTCATCAGGCACGGCGCTCGGCAGCGGCCACAGCATTACATACAGCTGCATTCCTGGTGGGCGCACAGGAAAACAGGTCCATTCTTCGCTCTGGTAGGTTTGTACGAAGAAGCACCGGGACGAGCACTCCTGGCAACGATCAGAGCGGTAACATCACGGGGGAGCTGGATGGCGATCCTAACGACGGAGAAGATGGAAACAGGACCGCGGATGGCGCTCGTCGAACACGGATGGAGGAGCTTGAGGACATGATGTTTATGGAGGCTGTTCGTTTATCCCTGGCCACTGAGGAGGATAGGAAACGAAAAGAGGAAAAGGTACTACGAAAGGAGGCCAAGAAGCGTCAACAAGCGGAGAAGAAGGCTCAGAAGAAGGCGAGTAAGGACCCTTACGGAGGTAATCTCAGCAGTGCGAGTGGAAGTAGTCTTTCCCTCGGCCTTGGCCGGAGGCGCGGCAATAGCGGAGCGAGCGGCTTGAGAGTTGAAGCAACGGTGCAAGGCGCTTCACAAGCTACGCGGGCAGACGACTCTCCGGTTACAGAACTGGACAATAAGGATGACGCTACCGGGAAGGGAAAGGCTGTAGATCGTGGACTATATGATTTCTCGGCCACGGGGAGTTCAACTACCGGTGCCCTTCCGATCCCGACAGGTGGTAGTGCCTCTCGTGGAAATTCCCACCTGAGACAAATGAGCAACGCTTCTTCACTGGGCTCATCTCTGGCAGATACACCGTCCGGAAGCTACGCTGGTCCAGGATTTACGGGCCCTGATGGCACTAGATCCCGGTCTGACGCGGAACGAGACACTGGCAGTGAGCCCATGTTCAACTTTCGCAGTTTAGCGGAACTCGTTGGCGTTAATCTGGATGATGGTTGCGCACACCAAGGGGAGGGTAGTGAAGTTGATGTGACTTCTAGTAGCGCCAAGGACACGACTAGTCGTCCTCTATCGCAGGTCAAGGAGGAAGAAAAGGAGGGTGCCGAAGCTGAGCATGTAGAGACGACGGGAGCAAAAGAGACGATCCAAGAACGAAAACCACCCGCAGTTTTGACCGACGAATCAACACTGATCAACAATGAAAACGGTAACGGCCTGTCGCCCAAGGTCACGCTCACTCCGGGGACTCCCATGCCTGATGATGATATTGCTACGGCGGAAGCTAAGCAACTGGGGTATTCTGGAACTATGGAACAGCTCTCTCGGGTTACGCACTGAAGTTGAGTTGGCGGACAGAATGTGCAGGTAGGTCGTAATTAGTGAAGGAATACCGAAGGGAGAAAAGAGCCCGGATACCTTTAGAGCGGAATATGTCTATGCATTTGACAGCGTGATTGTTGTTTTACATTGGTGATGCAAATTGGTTTGGTAAGGAGTTATGGTGTTGGTGTGGCGGTCTAGTCTTAGTTGGTAGCGTCATTTACCGTAATGAGAACAGAACAATGCATGTTCGCCCCCAGACACGATATCTATGCTGCATGGCCCTTCACGTAATTGTTCATAATTATAGCTTTTCTGTCGAGTGAGTAATGGTGCCACATAGGTGTACACGAACGGTAAGAGGGTGAACTGATACGGTGCATAGCCATTGCCAGGAGATGTCTCCCGTTTTGGCGGCTATGTACGATAATTAGTCGAAGGTCTTATCTATATCTATCCCTTACACCTTCTTGATCTCTCCCCGAAACTTGACGATCCACTCCGAAAACGCATCCCTCTCGTCTTGCCAATCCCTGACGAACAGCTCGCCCGCGGCAAAGGCATCCAAAAAGCACTGGTCCATCATGCTGTCAATCCCTTCGGGCTGCAGCTCATAAAAAGCAGCAGCCAAGTCGC
The DNA here is from genome assembly GCA_032433595.1 of Conoideocrella luteorostrata. NCBI lineage: Eukaryota > Fungi > Ascomycota > Sordariomycetes > Hypocreales > Clavicipitaceae > Conoideocrella > Conoideocrella luteorostrata. The sequence goes on from JASWJB010000174.1 coordinate 16,680, forward strand.
CAAAACTATCAGGAAGTTTAGCGAGGACCTTGGCCATTTCGTCTAGACGAGAAGGGACGTTGGACTCCTGAGGGAAAGGGAAGGAGAGTTTCTTTAGACGGCGCTTTGCAAGGGCTTGGTAGAGGAGAGTGACAAGGCGAAGACGCTTGAGGGAGGTTTCGAGGCGGGGACGGATGCCGTCTGGGTCGGAGGCCGGGATGGTTCGTTGGGAGTTCATGAGTTGGTCGAGCATGGCCTGTGTGGACAGCGACGTGGCGTTAAGTTGGCCGGATAGATCATTGAGGTCATCCTCGTCTGCGTCATCCTCGTCCTCTGGTTCCTCGTCGCCCCATTCCTTCAGCTCCTCCATTACATCACTCAGGATATCCTTCCACTGATCAACCTTCTTAACGAACAGGCCACTGACGCCCATGTTCGACAAGTCCATCAGCTCGTCGCAAGCTGACCAGAGCATGCCCGTAGCGGGTAAACTGCCTTTGTTTCCTGGCGCAAACCCCTCCCTTCTACCTTCGGACAAGATCTTGCCGTCCTTGGGAATCTTTTGGACAAGTACAGACAGCTCGGACAGCACGCGCTGTGCCCTCCATGCTAGTTCTCGTCGAACCACTTGGGTATATTGTGCTGCTGTGCATGCTTGCGCGGAGGACACGAGACCAGGTATGGGACCGGCGATGAGCTCACGAAGGACGGTGGAGACGGCGCTGGGTGTAAATGGCTCGTTGATTATGAGGAGGGAGATCTTGGTGCCATGGGCGCGGATGAGAGAGGCGGAGTCGTTGGCGAGAGAGAGTGCGTTGATGCTGGTAAGGTCTGGTGATGAAGAGGTTGCAGGGGGGGTGGGAGCTTCGGGGTTCTTTTGGATTTCGCCGAGGACGGCTTGAAGCTGACTTAGAAGCGAGGAGGCGGTTTGGACGACGGAGTCGAGGGCCTTTATGGCGTCGGCATCTTGGGCCGGGGGCATGATGAAAGGGCCGTGTGGTTGTAGGCGGATTCTGGTGAATGAGGTGGTTTGTGACGACTTTTTTTTTTAAACTAACTAGTTATCCTCCGAGAGGAGGGGTCCTGCCAGCCCTGGGATTGAAGATTGCCCCTCCCTGCCGTCCATGGACAAGCTGGAGGAGGACTGGCAGATTGACATTGGCGCTGGACCGACTATTTGCCGCTGTGGGGGAGCCGCTGTGGCGCTGCAATCGAGTCACAGCATCACCAGTGGCCAGTTGACTCCTAGTGGGGAGATCCCCTGCAGCTACGAACTAACTAATGTTGTAGCAGATGCGGACCGGCCTCCGTCGTCTGTCGCAGCACCCCAACCGGTCACCGTGTTCAGATTTCAGATTTCAGTTCTAGATTCTACCGCAGACGACTCGGCCAGAGCTGCTGTCACAACAACCTCGTTTTCGCCCCCCTCAACAACGCTCACAATGCTGCAGCCGCGTTCTCTGGTGCTATTGGGCGCCTTTTCTTCCCTCGCCGCCGCCGCTACTGCTGGCAGTTTGCCGCGCGGTGTCGGCCCAGAGTGTGAGTTGGACTGGTGGTGGGTGGATGCATTGACTATTGACTGTGACGCCTACTGGCTTGATGAGCTGCTCCCTACCTTTGCTGAGCTTCTTCAAGCTTCGTAATTGAGTCAATTGGCTAATTTGGAATGCAATATGACAGTCGTCTCTCACTACGAAAGCAAAACCGAATTCAGCTGCATCTCGGATCCTTCCATCAAGCTGAGCGTCAACCGAGTCAACGACAACACCTGTGACTGTCCAGATGGCTCCGACGAGCCCGGCACGGCTGCATGCGCTCACATAGATCCTCTTTCTCCCCAGCAGCCGCTCCCCGGATCAGGGTCTCTCTCGAATAACGTCAAGCCGGCTCTGCCCGGATTCTGGTGCGAGAACAAGGGCCACATTGGCGCCTACGTCCCGTTCGTGTATGTCAACGATGGCATGTGCGACTACGACCTGTGCTGCGATGGCTCCGAGGAATACAGCCACAGGGGAGGCGTGAAATGCGAGAACCGCTGCGCCGAGATTGGCAAGGAGTACAAGAGACTGGCCGATGAGAAGAGACAAAAGATGGAAAAGGCAGCAAAGCAAAAGAATGCCCTGATAAGTGAAGCTCAAGTGCTGCGACGGAAGGCCGAAGCCAAGATTTCGCAATTGAATGGCGAGATCAAGGCTCTCGACGTGAAGAAGGCGGAACTGCAAAAGACGTACGCTGCCGCTCAAGTCCATGACAAGGGCCGGGTGGTTAAGAGCGAGGGCGTCGGAGGCAAGCTTGGTGTCTTGATCGGCGTGGCCAAAACCCGCGTCAACGAACTTCGCCAGACGCTTGATGGCATTGTGCAGCAGCGAAACAATCTTCGGTCGCGGGTGGATGAGCTTGAGGGAATTCTCAAGAAGTTCAAGGAGGAGTACAACCCGAACTTCAATGACGAAGGTGTCAAGTCTGCGGTCAAGGCGTTTGAAGACTATTCTGCCAAAGAGGCCGACAACGTGCACGACGTGGCCCTCGACTCGGATGTTGAAGAAGTGCTGAAGGAGGACAGCGAGAGCAGCGGTGTCAATTGGGCTGAGTATGAGACGGGCGAGGAAGCCTCCGATACGGACGTCTGTAAGTTGACCCCGTATGATATTGGGACAAGCTTCGAATATGGACGCGCCTTTTTTGGGGACTACACCAACTTCTGCTAGCTCCTGCGCCAACAACTTTTAAACAAGACTAACTGTAAAATTTCCACCCTCTTATTTAGTATACAACTTTGAAGCTTACCTGCCGAGCTTCATCAGCAGCCTAATTCACGACAAGTTGGCATCTGCCAAGCTGTGGATGATCCAGAATGGCATCCTGGCTGACAGGACTGCCGCGGGATCGGAGTCACAGGTGGTTAAAGCGGCCCGCGAGGCTGTTGAGGCTGCGGAGAGAGAGCTCGGAGACAAGACTCGAGATCGTGATAACGAGACCGAGGATTTGAAGAAGGACTACGGCCCATCCGACATCTTCCGCGCCATCAAGGGCAAGTGCGCCAGCATCGATGCCGGCGAGTACGAATACGAACTGTGCTATCTCGACAAGACGATGCAGAAATCCAAGAAGGGGCATGGCAACACCAACATGGGCAACTTTGTCCGCATCGAACGCCAAATGGCGGACGACGAGGAAAGACTGGACGGCAAGAGCCTCGGCAAAGGCGAACGCATAGTTCTCAAGTATGAGGACGGACAGCAGTGCTGGAACGGACCTCGTCGAAGTACGGACGTTTGGCTTGGATGTGCCGACAAGGAGGAGGTCTGGCGTGTTAGCGAGGCCGAGAAGTGTGTGTACAAGATGGAAGTTGGGACGCCTGCGGCTTGTGAGGATCCTGGATCGGCGAATGAGGCCAAGAAGGACGAATTGTAGATGGTACTAAAGAGGATTTTACTCGGACAGTAGTAGAAATGTACGATTACGACAAAAAATAGAAGAATAGGAGGTAGATGGGCAAACGTTAGCTGATTGCTGTACTCCGTACATTTCGGTGATACCGTAACAGCATCGAGACCCACATACGACGGAAGTGGTGGTGATTGATGCTAGCTACTAGGCACTTTCTTGCTTGCTATGTATGCCCCGCAGCCTGCTATCTCATCCATCTCATCTCATCCACGGCATATCGTCTCATTATTTCACAGCTACCATTACTTTGTTGGCTCCAAAAATGGATATTATTTAGACATACTTCAAGTAAGCACTGACTCGAGCGGCGTCATTCCCCAATACTCAGCACCCAGTCAGCCGCTTCGTGGTGGTGTACACTCTGGAGTGTCACCCAATTTCCGATATACGATATACACGCTCTAGGAAAGAAAAATATAAAAGCACAAATATAAAACCATGAAACTCATATCAACCACCCCCAAAGGCACACAGCGCCTCTACGTCCTCTGCACGCACCTCGCCATTGGCGCCTCAATATGGGGCTACAACATCGGAGTGCTCTCCTCCATTCTTGTCCACCCGGGGTGGCGGTCTGCTCTGCACGAGCCGTCTCCGTCGCAGAAAGGCCTCATCACGGGGATATACTACCTCGGTACGTTTTTGTCGTACGTGCTCTTGTCGCACCCGCTGGCGGATCTTTTGGGAAGACGCTATGCCGCCTTGTTTGGGACGCTGGTGTTAAGCTTGGGAGCGCTGGTGATGGCGTTTGCGGACGGGAGCTCGGCCGTTGGTGTCATGGTTTTTGGGAGATGGATTTGCGGTGTGGGGGTGGGGGTGGTGAGTACGAGTGTGCCCTTGTATCAGAGGTGAGGGGCTCTTCTTTTCTTCCTAAATTCTTGTAGCGAGAGTGCTAATGCTGAGGGCCTGCAGTGAGGTTGCTCCGGCAAAGCAGAGGGGTAGGTTTGTGACGATGAACCATGTTGGGTTTATTGCTGGGTTGGCGACTGGCCTTTGGTGAGTGAGCCCCCTTGCTTATGACCCTGATATGTTGATGTCGGGACATAAAGATATTAATAGAGTTTGGGCAGGGTTGGCTATGGCATGACATTCTGGACGACTGAGCAAGGCAGGTATTGGGGCTGGAGAGTCTCTGTCCTCATCCAACTCATCCCGGCGTGTATATTCACAGCTGGCTTGCCCTTCCTCCCTGATACGTAAGTCCACACACACGGCAGGCCCGATCCAAATTCAAAATGTATAACTAACAGAGCCGTTGCGGGAAAAAAGCCCCCGATGGCTCATCCAGCAGGGCTATACCGAACGAGCGTCGCGCGTCCTCCATTCGCTCCGTCAAGATGCCCTACCTCCTCATCTCATCACCCATGAACTCCATGCCATATCCTCGTCTGTGGAGTCCCAGCCCCGAAACACAACCTTCCTCTCGCTCTCGCTGTCTCTCTTCCGCAACCCCAGCCTCTTTGCCCGTCTCTGGCGCGCGTTTCTCCTCCAGTTCATGGCGCAGATGTGCGGCGCTACAGCCATGAAGTACTACCTGCCTACCCTGCTGAAGGCCCTCGGGCTGGAGTACAGACTCGCCTTGATGGCGGGTGCCGTGGAAATGACTGCCAAGATTGGCATGACGGTCGTGGAGATGTGGATAATTGATCGCTTCGGCAGAAAGGCGTGCTTGACTGGCGGCAGTGTGATAATGGGCCTGGCCATGATGGTAAGTGAAACTTGTGGGCATACACACACATACACACACATACACTGCAAGTGGTTGCTGACTGTTTTATGTTCCAAAGATCAATGGTTTCTTGCCAATTGCGTATCCGCAGAACAAGAATAAAGCCGCAGACGCAGTTTGCATTGCATTCATATTCGTCTATGCCATGGGGTACAGCCTCGGCTTGGGCCCAGCGGCATGGGTGTACTCCTCTGAGGTGAGTGAGCTGAGCTGAGCTGAGCTGACATCCCCGATCCCCCATGCACACATCTTCAGCAATAAATAGAATAGTCTCTGGTAACTACTAAACACATATACACACCTGTATCCAGATCTTTCCCACCTCCGTCCGAGCTCGAGGCCTCAACTTCGCCGCATCCGGCGGGTCCATAGGCAGCATCTTAGTTTCTCAAATATGGCCAGTTGGGAATGCCAGGTTCGGCAGCGGCATATACTTTTTCTTCATGGTTGTCAACTTTATCTGCGTCCCGGTAAGCTCAATCTTCTGAAAAAATTTTGCTCTGCGCCACCCAGGTGCGCGAGCATGACAGCGAAACGAGACACTGGAAAATGCTGACCGGGACCCATCTAGATTATTTGGTTCTTGTACCCCGAGACAAAGGGACGAGCACTAGAGGATATGGACGGTCTATTTGGTAAGTCTGATGATGGTGAACACCCGAATGTTCCTCTGGACGGAGTGGCGGAAGAAGATGGGGAGGGGGAAGGCGATGGCGATGGCGATGGCGATGGCGATGGCGACATTGGCAACACACAATCGACCCGAGATGAGGAGCATGAACCTTTATTGTCTTAATGCTCTACATACACGTGTTCTTATACTTATACTGCAATAGCGAGGCGTGCTCCATCGGACGTAATGATCGTTCATTAGGGCAATAAAATTAAGTCACCGTAGCAGCAGAAATTGATTGAACATGTGTAACTATGTTTTAAAAGAAGAAGAAAACCACTGACGAACTGTTGGTTAATGTTCCCGGGCAGCATGGATATAGCCCGGCATCTAATTCTATATAGTCACGCGTTGAGACGAGTCCACGAGTCACAAAAGAAACAAAAATAAGATATTAAAAAAACCTAACACGGCTACTGGACATCTGCTTTGTCATGACGTTGCTCAACAGCAGCTGAACAGGTCATTCTTATAGCACAAAATATCAGTAAAGGTATCATGAACGCTGGATTAAAAAAAAAAAGAAGAAAACAAAGGACGTTATGGTTGCGGTGAAAGAGACTGTCGTTGATACTACAAGCCCGTCCCAAAATCAAGCTTCCTCCAAACTCCCCCTTCCATTTGCATCTGTCGTTCAACATCAAAAGGCCACGACAAAAGCAAATAAATATGCACCAAGAACTGTCCTCTATAATCTCGTAGACATGCCTATACTACCAAAAGCTACACCATCCGATGTAATGTTGGCAGAGATTTTCAAGTTTTGTCGCTTCCACAATCAGCTTATTAACCTGGTTGATCACATCAAGCTCCTCATTGTTCTTGAAATCCCGGCCGGTCAGCTTTTGTTGTACACGATCCAGTACTTCCACAGCTCGTGCATTTTGACTCTCGGCTTCCTGCGCACCATTAATGCCATTGCCGTCCGGAGCTGCCGAGCTGTTCGTGCGGGCCCTTGCCCTGGAAGTAGGAGGAGCTGAAGGTTCTCCATTAGCAAGTAGCTCAGACGGTGCCACATCTGAATCCAGGATCGAATGTCGTCGGGCACGAGCAGCTCCTGGGCCGACAATTGCTGCCTCGCGTTCTGATTGGAAGTTGGGCCCAGGTGGCGATGCGGCATTCGTTAGACGCCATGTCAGAAGAGGATCGTGGATGAACTACGTTGTGTCAGTAATGTTGATGGACTCTCGGGATTGGTCCAGAGGTAACATAGGTTACTTACTGCTTCCAAGACAGCCATGACGCTTTCTTTGTTTTCTCGGAGAACCCTCATGACGTGCTCGCACGTAATACGGAAGCTGCCCTCAATGTTGCTGACTTCCATTGCGTAAGTCAACATGCGTGTGAGTCGGAATGGGACTTTTTCAGGGTATTTTTCTCGCTTCGTTGCCACTTCAAAGCAGTCTCCAAAGTCGATGTGAATAATTTTCCCAGTAATGCGATCGAGCATGAGATTCGAAGGATGCCTGTCGCCTAAACCGAGAATGTATCCGACCATAGACATCACACCTAAAGAGCGGGTATAGTTGGTTCGTCGCTCAAGCCAAGCCTCGGACGATTTAGACTTCAACCACAGCACACGGTACAAATCTTGGCCCGTAGTGTTGTCCAGCGCGTAACCAAACACCTCCACCTTCTGCATCAGCGTAAGGTTGTCGTAATCTGGGGCCATTTGTAGCATGATGCGATGCTCAATGTTGAGCAAAATCTTGCGACTTTCGCGATATTCTCGAATGAGAACGTGAAGAGTTTCGCTGTTTGGCACCCAGCCAAAGAGACCAGATTGTTGCGATAGCGGGATAGCGGGATACCGTTGAATGTTGAGATGTCGTTTATAACATTCTGAATCATTGGCCAGCAGCGTATTACAGAGGCCAAAGAGCTGCATGACCCGTTCGTCTTGTCGACTGTCTTCGTGACCCTTGAGAAGGAAAGCATATGATACGCCATCGCTACCAGTGGTGATGAGTTTTCTTGGCCTTTGTTTAGAGTTAATAACGCTGAGCGTCGTGTCAAAAGACATGATCCTGACAACGGGCTGGCCACTCTTGTATGTACCAGGTACGGCCAGATCGAGATCCTTGGAGCTGAGGAGCTTGGGAGAGCAATATGTGAGCTCAAGGCTAGTAACCTGCGGTAGCTGCCTAGAGATCCTCCTAAACACTTGATAATAGAGGTCCCAGGCCTGGTTGAGGTCATTCACATCTTTAGAAGTCTCGTACTGTTCGCACCATTCTTGCGCCTCCTTCAAGTCCCGGCCAAAAGCCTGGGCAAAAGAGATTTCGCGCAGAGTTTCTGGCCCGCGGTCCAGTAAGCCATGCAGAGGCTCAAGCGTGGCAAACATGCCTTCAATGTTGTGATCACCAAAGTAGAGACGCGAAGCTTCCTCTAGTCCTTCGTGCCAAAGTTCATGCCAGAGCACAGCTATGCGAATGAGTTCGTTGCTGACTACGTCAGCTTGTGCAACCAGATTAGCGCTATGCTGTCGCATGCTGTCCATGATCTGTGCTGCAGATCGAGATCGTCTAGTGTTTTGCCACGACTTCATAGCGACAGTCAGTGGATATACCAATGCTTGAGGGTGAGCCCTGCCAACATCGGCCAAAAGGTTATGCACGGCCTGCTGTACTCGCTTGTTAGGCTGGTTAATCCTAGCAATGAGTTGTGGAATCACCTCCAACCAAGTGTCCACAGACACAATGGCAATGCCGTCCATGACAGCTGAGTTGACATCTGAGCTGCTACCATGCGTGAACCACAGAGTGAGTAGGCGGAGAGTATCTTGGAGAGAGCTTCCCGCTGATAGGGCAATCGATTTGAAAAAGCCTTGAATGGCAGGCACAACATGCTCAATAAGCACCGTCTGATCAGCTCGAGACATCTGACTGTCGCTCCTAGCAGACAGAGTCTGGACAATCTCGAAGTTGGCCAATGCCCAAGCATGCCAAGCCTTGTACCATCGGGGGTTGTATTTTGTGGCTTGAGAGTATGAATTCAATATCTCCTGCACCCGGGTGTGTTGCCAGTCATTCTTATTGAGGGCAATGAGCCATTCTCCCTGGCGCAAGTAGCATTTTGCCAACAATACAGTCTGGTCATAGAGAGTCCTTTGAGTTTGCGGGCTCATAAGAGAAGGGTCTATCTGGCCGCCCTGAAAGCCATAATCAGTCGGAATGTTAGCCTCATTACCGCCAGCTTGAGCAGCAAGGTGAGCCTTGGTCACATCTAGTCGAAGGGCAGTGTCATTTGTAAATCTCTGGAGACAGTACAGAGTCCGCTCTGAAATGCAGTCTCGGCGAGTAGGTGGCTGCTGACCTAACTCCCACTCAAACTTGAGCATGGCGTAAATGACCTGAGCGGGAATGTTCCTTTGCGGCGTGGAACCCCCTCGCTCACTCCTGCTCTCTGGCCAGTACGGGATCATCGATTCCAGTGGTCCGTCGCTCCCAATAAGTTGCTTCAGGGACTTTTCGGCAAGCCCCATACGGCCAGATTTACGGCAAAGATTGGCAAACTTGATCCACATGCGCATATTCTCTGTCGGTGAGATTACCAAAGCCCTGAGGCGAAGCATTCTGTGCCAAACCTCGACATTGCGCTGACATCCCTGCAATCTGGTTTCCCATGTTTTGCGCATCGTTGCTTGCTTCTTCTCGTCGCATTGCTTGTACACGATGAGCTCCTCAAGCTCTGCAAGCATCTGAACTCGGACAACAACCTGGTACGCCCTGTTATATGATTCACTGACAAGGGCACTTAGTTCTGTGTCTAGACCCTCGCGAGCTTGCTCGATACACGTAACAGCCTCCCGGAACTGGTTTCTGTGAAGCGCCAGAATAGCACCAAAGAAGGACCTATCCGGCGAGTGTCGTTTAAGAGACGACAGATAGTTGTCCATATGGTCCCATTTGTTCTGGCCCCATGCGGCAGCAGTGGCGAGCGGAGCAATCATTCGCTGCACCTCAGGAGCTGAGTTCGCCCAAGAGCTGCCGGTAAGATTGGCAAGAGCGTCCCATTCTCCGAGAGCGTGTAGACATCGCATCTTACCCATGACAATATCAATTGGTGTAGGCTGGTCGGCGGGTATCTCGCGTTCGCGCTTGTTGTAGAACTGCAAAGCCTCTTCCCATCGCTCGAGCTTTTCAAACCATGTCTCACGAAGCTGAATTCCTTCCTTATAAAGCTGAGCCTTTCGTAAAATACCAATGGCCGCATCAGATTGTTGGAGCTGGTTATTGATGACGATGAGCGCCTCAACGGCACCACTGCTTTGGTCTTGCAGAAACTCGAGCTCCTTGTAGTGAAGAGCCTTTGCGTATGCGTGGCATCGGGCCGCTTCTCGTCCAAGGACTCTGATATCTATAGGGAGAGCCTTGTCATCATGCTCCATAAACTCTGCGAGGTTCAACAGTAACCCCAACAGCTCTGGCGGAACATTCTCAGACTTGATGGCGCTCTCAATGTTCTGTATCAGCTCGTCCTGGAACTGTTCATATAGCTCGCTCCAACAGGACACAAAAGCTGAATTAAAAAGCTCGCGAGCTAGTGGCAGATAGACACTGGCCAAGCTTGCACAGGCGCGAAGGGCATGATTAGGCGACTCCGTCAATAGGGTGGTGCTGAACCGGCGTAGCCATTCTTGCCAGTCTTCTTTGGTAGACTTGCCTCTCGTATCCCAAGCTCCCTTCAGGTGGATGGCATTCATCTCTAGCTTCTTTGTGCCCAGGTCTGCAAGTGGCGTCTCGTCTGCAATGTCAGCAAAACGTGATTCCGACGTGAGATCCTGTGGGAGAACCTCGCCCTTTTGAAGCTTGCTCACGAGCAGTTCATAGTTTTGGTGCGGAATCTGGTGCTGGTTGATGACTTTGTTCACGGTGCCCATGAAGTGAACGTAGTCTTTGCCAAGTTGCTGTATCAACGCGCAAAGAGTGTCGAGAGCCGTGGTTCGGAGAACTGGCTCACCGGTATCAAGCACTCTTGTAAGAGGATGAATGATCTTTGCAGCGTAGTCATTCAAGTTCACTTGCCTGGAAATCTTGCCAATGGTATCAATGGCATGCTTTCTGATAAAGACAGGTTGTCCTTGCTTTTCAAAAGTGCGAACAATGACGGGAATGATTAGATGCATGTACTCTTCTGCGCTAGCGCCGAAAACGAGGAATGCATGCAAAACTCGTTCGGAAGGGATTCTCTTTGCGGATGAATCTCTGTCAAGCACCCCGAGCATATTGGGGAGGATGCCGGCCAGGTAGACCTTGAATTCTCCTTCTAATGATCGAGATATGGCTTCCACCAGAGAAAGAATTGTGGTCTGCAAAGATGCGGAGGTGTCCCAGTATTGCTGGAGAATTTCGATGATGGCTGGTAGATAATTCCTAATATGCTGGCGTACAATACTGACCAGAGTTGCTAGCTGGTTGAAATATGATTCCAGTCGGGTAGAAGCAGAGGATCGGATGACGTGCAAAAAGGCAGGGATAATGCGATCAAGGAACGAAACACACTCCAAGCCCAAGGTTCTGAAGATATTCATAATAGCTTCGATAACGGCTGCATGGTGCTGTGCCAGTGACGGGTCTTTCAGAATTTGAAGCAGAGCATTAATGACGACGGTTGGGAAGTACTCTTTATTAGAGGGGGTCAGCCCGGTCATCATGAGAGAGATATCTGTCATTTGGTTCGATTCAACTCTCCGTTGGATTTCGGGGGTGCGCTCTTCAACTTGCTGTTCGTGGTTGTTAGTGGCTGGTTTGACTATGAACAATATAGTAGAGCGGAGGGAGATCATCCGTACCTGATGTTTATAAGGATCTAAGGCCCCCAAAATTCCCATCAATTTTATGGTTTCTTGCCTAAGCGGCCCCCTTTGATCTTCAGTCCGAATAATTCCTTGCAAGATTTCTAAAAGTTGAGGATAATCCAGGTATGGTTCAATGACATAGCCAGAGTTACTAGCCAGCTGACCTAATGCATTGAGCGCCGCCTCTCGCTTGATATTGGAAGATTGGTCCTGGAGTGCGTCTATGATCAACGGCATCAGGCGATCTTTATATGGCAACATGTCCTCGCCCCCGACAGTAGCGAGATCTCCAAGTGCTTTGAGAATGGTAGCGGCCACTGTTGGACTGGAGTCGCTGGCCTTCGGCAGTAGAACAGATATCATGGGTTCAACATAAGGCTTGATTAAAGTCTGAGCATTCTGAACCAGCAGACTCAGCAATTTGGCACTTTCTTCCTTATTTCTTGCCACCTCAGAAAATTCAAGCTCAGTAAGCATTTGAATGAGAGTTTTTCGTAACGAAGGGATGACGTATGCAGGATTGAATCGTGCCAATCGGCCAATAATCGATATTGCAACTTCGCGGATGGCAAATACTTCGTCATTAAGAGCGAAGAACAGGATTCGAATGTTCTCGGCTTTAGCAAGATGGCGATCAAAACGTTCGTCCAATGCCGCCAAAACGGTTCGCCGAATATTGGGCTCAGGGTCCGAGATTCCGACGGTCAGCAGTTTCTCGATCACATCACCGACGACCTGAAGAGCGTGATAACTGGTTTGGTTGACGATCGGATCGCGAACGTAGAGTTGACAGCAAGTTAAAGCTGCCGCCTCGCGAATGTCAGGGTCCTCGTCCTCCACATATTTGATAGCCACATCACGAACGAATTCGTTTAAAATGTGACCAGAGAAATCAAAGCTGCCAAGCGTGTTAAGCGCCAACTTGACCTCTGATCGTCGGTTCTCGTACGCCTGGGGGTCCTTGACATCCTTAGTGATGGCGGGAACAGAGCTGAGGGTATTTGGTTGAGGTGCACCGAGCGGCTTGAAAGGCTCGCCGCAAAGAACAACGCTCAGCATGTCAAGCAGCCTTTCTTGAATTGTGGGCTTAACTGGCGGTATGTAGAAGGCCATGTCCACGAGCGCTTGAGTGAGCTTTGGGGTCAGGTCGCAAGCGAAGATGGGATCCAAGAGGGCTTCCATATACTTGCTTAAAGTCTGACCCACGGCCACAGCCAACCGACTGATACAGTCGAAGACTGGATCAACGGAACCTCTCTTGCGTGACTGAACACTGAGTCCTTCCCTAACATGGATAAGAACACTATCGAGATAAGGCGCTATAGCGCTCTTAACGGAATTCGCAATGTTTCCAATGGCCAAGAAAGCATCATTTCGTTCCTTGTCCCTCTTCAGCATACCAGTGAGATATACCATAAACTTGTGTAGCCATGAATGGGCGAAATCGGCTGGCGAATAGCTGGCGAGATCTGGGACGAGATAAACGACGGTCCTTCTGGTGGTTGGATCTTTGTGGTCCTTGTGTTTATACACAATCTCGCAAGCTTCTTGATAGTGTTCTTGCATATACATTCCTCCCTGTTCGAGTAGCTCCCGTAGCACCAGAAGGGATGCATGGATATACTCGACAGTGTGAACTCTAAGACCCTGTCTTGCCTCATTGTAAATCTTACTCATCCAGAGTTGTTTCATCTCCTGGTCTCGCTCTCGGATAATGCGGAAACAGGCACTAACTGTTTCCGCTGAAGTCTCGCGAATGAGTTGTCGAGGATCTCTTAATCCCTCCCAAATCCACTCGAAGATTGTCGGAATGTACTGATACATTAGCGTCGGGGCATTCCTCGCCAGCTCTCTAAGAACGAGGACAGCGCTATATCGACGTTCTTCGACTCGGTCATTTTGGAGCCATTCAAGAGCAGTGTTGACTTCGGAATCGACAAGTTCGGAAATGAGAGAGCCTCCAGGACGGCATAGTTTACCGAGAGCAATAGCTGTCGGTTTCATAGGGTTAATATCCTTGCCCCTTAGAACGGTTTTGATATTTTGTGTAAATCGAGTATATTTGGCGGCAACGTCGACGCCGTCGAAATCGACTAGAGCGTCCAGCGCATAGATGCCACCTAACCGTTCGGCCGAGTCGCTGCCATGTGTAATGAGTTGCGTGATTCTGTTATTGACCGCATTGTAAAAGTCATGGAATTGCTCTTGGGCAAGGTCTGCGGTGATCTTGTTAGCGACAATGAACGGGCCACGGCGGGGTTGATGTTTATACCTCGGTGGCATACGACAACAAGCTCACGAAGCTGTATAGCGGCTCTTTTGCGCACATCATCTCCGACACTGGCTTTAAAATTAGTCCTGGAATCAATCGTGGGGCTGTGGCAAGACGTACCGTGATCGCAGACTCCTAGTGATGTGCTCAAGTCGCTCGATAGCGACCTGCTGTTGTTGCGCCATCGTCCCGTCCCCTATTGACGCCGCAACCTGGTAATCAGGTCAGCATGAACCAGGGTTATCTTAGACTTCGTCGACTTGGACTGATGGGACCGATGGGGTATCGAAATTTGTGTAAAATGCGAGGTGCATAAATCTATTGTGTGAAAGTCGTGTGACAGAGTGTGGTTTAGAGGTATCGCGGGCGCCTGCAAATATGAGGTCTATTGAACAGACTGTCGCACCTAATTTCGTTCCCCCTACGGAAATAACGAAATTAAATACGGCGGAGCTTCTGAAAACAGAAGGCAGCAGTTCACAACCAGCATAAACTTTGAAATCGAGGTGCGTGGGATGGGTTGCCTAACTGATGTGAAGTCAGCAACGCCCTCATCAGCGAGCTAGACCAACACCACACCAGTTGACCTACCTTGTGTGGGTCCATGTCACATGGGCGCCGTGCGAAACACTGTATTATAGTGTGAACTCGCTGTGGCCTAAACTTTCACGTGCAAAGTGTGCTGCTGCAGGACAATTGCAGCGGATAGTGCTACTGCCAGAGTTAGTTGTAAATGTCTTGCCGTATTGCGCACTGTGAGATTTTCTGTGAATCCGTATCAACTACGAAAGTTAATGCAGTAGCGTCACTTGCCATCACTTTTCTATCCACCTTACCACGCAACCAGCCGCAACACATCTCGAATCCATATCCAAAGTATCTCTTCAGGGTCAATGCCAACTCTTATATGACGTCTACTCACTCCAGTGCTTGAAAACAAAATACTGCACCAATGGGCAACGACGGGGGCTCCATTCCTAAACGCAGCGAACTTGTCAAAAATGCTGCTCGTGCTGCGACTGTATCTGAGCTCAAAGCTACAGCATTGGAGTCGCTTGCTCATGCCTGGACGCACTGTGCTCTCAGCGGCGGTCCTCTGGAGATGGAAACTGCCGTTTCAGACTGGCGTGGTCGGCTGTTCAACTACGAAGCAATCCTTAACGGCTTGATGCCATCCGACGACCTCACTGAAGTAACACCATCAACCTTTGGTATCAAGTCATTACGCGATGTTGTTCGGTTGAAGTTCTCCAAATCTGGCGACAAATGGGCGTGTCCAATTTCTATGAAACAGATGGGTCCATCCACGAAGGCTATCTACCTGGTTCCATGTGGC
Organism: Conoideocrella luteorostrata; assembly: GCA_032433595.1. NCBI lineage: Eukaryota > Fungi > Ascomycota > Sordariomycetes > Hypocreales > Clavicipitaceae > Conoideocrella > Conoideocrella luteorostrata. The sequence continues at coordinate 31,919 of JASWJB010000174.1, forward strand.
CACGTCTTTGCCGAGATTGCTATTACAGAGATTCAGGAAGAGTCATGTCCAGAGTGTGGTGAATCGTTTGAAGAGTCGAATATTATCATGCTACTTCCGGTTACTGAGAAAGACGTACAACAACTAGAGAGAAGGCTAGAAGTCCTAAGGGGTAAGGGTTTGACACATAGCTTGAAGAAGGACAAGTCGGAAAAGAAGAACAAGAAGAAAAGAAAAGGCGGCGAAAATGGAGCCAGCGAGAGTAAGATTGAGAACGATGGCAAACTTTCAGCACCAATGTCAAAGAAGGGCATAGATTCAAGGATAAGTGGCATTAACAATTCAATGGCTGCATCCTTGACAGCGAAAGTCTTGGCAGAGCAAGATGAAAGGAATAAGAGAAGGAAATTGGCCTCTGAGGCTGTCTCTAGGGAAAGCGAAGTAGCAAGAGGATGATAGACTGATACAGGTGACCCTCAACACAAACAGAATGAGGAACGATACCCAGTTACCTTAAAATATCAGTCAATGGAACACCTATAGCTAAATCGCCAGTTCAAAATAGGTTGAATCACAACCTGAGACACAGATTTAGACGTGAATGACCTTCTTACTCCCGTAAGCTAGCACGAAAGCACAATTTTCTGAAAGGGTTAAATTGGATTTCGGCAAACTGTGAGGGCTATCCTACTTGCAAAAACTCCTTGGTGATATCATACTGCCCTTGGCCATCACCCAGATCTCGAAAGTTAGTTATCCAAACGCCCCCAGGTTGCCGCGGCCCAACCAAAGTATTCTTTATTCTTTGTGTCTCTGGGATGTCAAATGGTGGAGAGAGGGAGAGATGCTTAGGCTGATATGCAGCTAGTTGTGACGCAAGCCTCAAGGACGGATGCTCCGATGGTTCAGAAACGACAGGCTGTACAGGCTCTTCAAACGAAAATTCTGCATCACCATCGAGTTCTTGACTGATAATGGCTTTTTGCCGCAAATGTGAGAGCGTCGGCGGTTGTGTTAAGAAAACCTGCAAGTCTTGGTCAATCCACCATGCTGAAGACGTAGAGGATGATGAAATAGTTGAAGGCGTCGTCTCTCGCATTGGAGATTCAACTGGCAGGCTTGAATGTTCTAGTTCCTTGAACATGCTGCCTTCTTCTATTTCAATAATTCTTGCCGCAATGACGATTGACTCCTTGGCGCTCCATAGATTTTCTTTGCGATTTCGCACTTCATCTTTCAGCAAAATGCGCAGAGCTGCCCTTCGGAGCGCAGGATGACGGCATTTAACAGCAACCCAATATAATGGCGCAATCAACTCTGTTTCGAAGCTGAAGTCTGGAAGTTTTTTGGAGGCGTTAGTCTGATTGACAACCGAAGAGGCATGGGATACGATGGACGCGAAGTTCTGGATATGGCTGTCATATGCCAACTCGCCCGGTTGTAGGGCAATGCAGACCCAGCTGATTGAGGCTTGGTAATACATTTGGAGTAAACTCTGCGCCATGCGTGTCGAACTGTTTTGAGGGAGGGTTGTTGTGAGCAAGGCGAACGCATTGTTCCAGTCTGTTAGCTGGCAAATGAGTGATTGTTGTAGAGCCTCTAAAGCCGCGAGCTTGACATAATCCGGGCTCTCGCCGTACACTCCTAGTCGGCCATCGAGGGAAAATCTTAACGCATCATCGAGTAAGTGATAAAGGCGATCTTTGGCGTCTCTTAAATTCATAAACTCGGACGGAGTTGAAATCAAATTTTTTAGCATATCCGGAATCGGCTCAGGTCTACTCCCAAAGAGAAAGCAGGCTAAACTTAGCCGCGAGAACATCGGCACCAAGTCGCGCTTTACCATGTCCAGTGACGGAGAATTCTTATTTTCGAGATGGGATAACAACCTGCGTCCTTGGCAGATGTGCAATTGTGAAGCCTGGCCACGATCGAGTATAAACTCAATACATGTTAAAAGCACACATACCAGTAAAGGTATGGCCATGGTCCCCCTCTCAGCGTTCCATTCTCTCATAGCGGTGATAGCTTTTCCGTATTCCCGGAACGCATAGTTGCGCTCTCTAGTGCGATCAATCCCATCCTTGGCAAGTCCGCATTCGAGGAAGCTGCTCAACGATAGCAAGGAGTGATGGACTACGGCCTCAGTCAAGCCGAGTTGCAATACGGTTTCGCCCCAGAACTCTGAATTGTAAATCCCACTCAAAACGGGAACTAACCGACTGTGATAGTAGTCGAATGCCCGACGTCCATCCGCATTCTCGAATTCTACGGTTGGTGATATGTGACGGATGAGAGTTTCGGAACGAGTTGATGCATCCAGGTAGCCGTCACAGAGGCGGCCGGATCTGAGGCAGCGGAGGCAAGCGGGCTTTGCTTCATCACATTTCACTTTCCGCAGCCTGCATGATTAGCGGTTAGTCGAGCGTTCTGGCACCATTCCTTGGGTTCGCAGGGCAACTTGCTTGCAGGTGATGCAACCCGTGCGAACTTTACGAGACCCTTTCCGGCCAGATGGTCTTGCTGAAGGTGACACTTCACTCATGTTTGCAGCCCAGGTGTTATGTGTAACAATTATACGGAGTACAGCGCGAAAAAGCAAAGACGAAGGGTAAAAGGACCGCACGATAACCATCATTGGCAAGCTTGTTCAAATTGGCATGTGGCGCCTGGCGGTGGAGTTCGAAGATTGCTAAGCTGTGGCGTACTCGTTACGATACTGCGTAAGCTCAGCAACACTTAATGCTGACATGACCCAAATTTGGGATTCCTGTGCACGGACATAATAGTTACAATAGGATTAGTCTTGAAGCAGCAACCAATTAACTATACCTATTATTCTCAACTGCCGGGCTGCCCTAGTCGGCTGAGTACTTTATTGCATGCACTATCTTTCGCGCTTAGCCATCCATCCAGATTAGGCCTAGGGTTAAAAGTGTGGAGAAATTGCAGGCTTTTTTCAACAAGTTAGTCAGTCAACGTCAATGCCGGTGGAGAAGTGATGCAGTATAATAAACAAGATCAAGTCCTTCGTACTGCCTCCGTACGGGGCGTGATATTTATTCGCTCCGCAACATGGCGCGAATTACTCAAATCAGTCAACGTTTTCCGGCAGCGTATAGCCAGCATATCTTGCGAATACTATTCGTCGCTGGTTCGATAAGATAGAGGCTAGCAAAAAGAAAAAAAGAAAAAGAAAAATGAATAATAAATAAAAGAAGGTTCAATTGCTCCAGACATCAACCTATGCTATGTAACTGGTTTACAAGGTCAGACGGGTACAGGAAGATTCTGAGACGTGCTCAAACACTCCGGAAAGGCCACTAGCTTTAATGAAACAAAACGTCCCGAATGTTTTACTCACCTCGCCTGTCAACCTACAAGTCGCACAATGTTCTGCATTTCAAGTTCCACAAGGCTGATGGAGCCAACATCTTTGAGACGATGCTGGCGTGATGGCGAAGCCCACGCCATAACGGCCGCCACCAGCCAATCAACTGCTCGATCCGTCTGGATAGATGGAGCCGGTGCTATTCATGGAGGTCTGGGGCTGACGCTCATTGGAACTTGAGCCAATGCAGGGCTAGTCGGGATGTGCTGGGTCGAGTGACTTCAGCACTGCCTGCCCCTGAGCCTCTGCTGCCTAGCGAGATCAGATCAGTGCTGCAGCACTGCAATACGACATTTGCCCAGTCATTGAGCCTCAGCTCAGAAAGCAATAATGTACCCCGTACGGGGGGCCTGGGACGTTGTGACGGATTGCGGTCATGGGCGGCCGTTGACAACCTCCCGATACCCCATTCATTCAAAACGGCCCCGTTCGATTCAATTCGTCGCAATGTTGAAGTAGAACCCTTTACCCCAACCGCTGTGCCACCACATGCAACCTTTCACATCAACACTTTATTCCATGGTGACGACTTGCGCAGTGTTCCATTGTGCCACATTAGGCACATGATAGATTCTCTTTCTTGGATGGTACGGGGAAGCAGAAGTCCAATTACAAACTAACAGATCGTGGCCGTTGCTCGTCAACCGCTGTCAATGGACGCTCGACCATCGCAGCTCCGGTCGCCAGTGCGGGAAGCAGACAACCTCCAGCAGCCTCCCTATCTCCGCCAAGATCAGGACAAGCAAGCAACATCTGCCCCGAACGATGGTATCAGTTATCGCAGGAAGTTCCCGGAAAGCCTGCACCTCGCGTCTAGCAACTTTCGCATCAGATCGCGCACTGCCTCGACCAGAAGCAGCATTTCGTCTGCGCATATTCCCGACTCTGCTACCGCGTACTCGCCGTCTACGCTTGCAAGCCCATTGAGCTCAAGCTATGCCAGTGATATTCAAGAACGCTTTGCATGCCAAACTCTAGACGGATCAAGGCCACCCAGCAGGATACGCCATCGCCATCGGCCGTCTATCGCAACTTGTTCCACCTTCATTAATGATGACGACGATAATCTAGCTTATCTAGGCTGTCATGATGTAGCAGGGAAAATTAAACAAGCTGGCGACGATTACCCTGAACTAATTGAAACCCACGAAATTGAACTTGACGAGTGTGTAGACCCCTCGCGAGCTGCTGTCTTGTTGCTAATATTCCATTACAGACCCTTGACAGATGCTACTCCGATCAAAGAGGAAGATGATGCTCTGACACCTGGTAAGAACAGCGACTGGGAACAAAACCGAACTCCTTGTGCATCGCCAACCCAAAAGTCAGAAATCTCCTTCTCTACATTTGGAGACACCATCTCATCAGATGATGCAGATGGTATTCTGGAATACACGTTACAACTAGCATATGGAATCGAACTGAGCGAGGCACAAGCCCCAGTTGGGGCATTGCATCAAATCGTTTCTAAGTTCGTTCGCGATCTTGGTCAACACATCTGGCAAGCCCCAGCAGATATCCAAGCTTCACAAACAATGTCCGCCTCGAGCTCATCCACAACTCCTTCTACGGGCCAAGGTGGGGATGGCTCACAGGGATCCGGGAAAAGAAAGAAGCAACTGCCAGGTGGTGGAGATAGTGGTGGTGAAGAATTCAGCGATGGTGAAGGGTCCGGTTATATTCCGTCAAAGAAGATGAAACCTAGTCCAAAAGAGGACGATAACTTGCGGCTCAGTTGTCCGTATAGAAAACGGAACCCGCATCGATTTAACGTCAGGGACCATCACAGTTGCGCAATGACGTATTTTCCCAAATTTGCGGAGCTCAGGTAAGCATAGACCGACCATCGTCGGCACGATTCTTTCCTCAACTACGTATCCTGTTCCCTACCAACATGTAGCTGATATTGGAACAGACAACACATTGTCAAGCAGCACAAGCGTGATGATCCGTCAGCGTTCGTTTGCGATCGCTGTACTCGCGATTTCGGCACTAGAAAAGAACTCCGTGATCACCAGCGCCAACCAAAGGAGCAAATGTGCGATATATCAGACCACGATCCAGAGGCTGGTATTGATGGACCAACATCAAATAAACTTCTCAGTCGGAAGAGAGTCAGCGGCGCCTCTGCGGAAGTTCAATGGAAGGAGATTTGGAACATACTGTTCCCGGACGATGATGACCAAATTATTCGACCCTTCCGTAAGTAGTTATGATCCAGCCCTTATGCTTCTCTTCAATTTATTATCCGTGAGCTACCGTTAACATCAGCCCCTCAAGACTTTACCCCCGTAATTGAACACTTCGAACTCTCAGCGCACTACCTCGAAGCCTTCAACTATCTCCAATCCTCCCTAGTTGATAAAATCTCCAACCCAGCCACCTTGGAAACTCTGGCCACAAAATTCCACCAGTGTTTTATCGAGACTGTGGAACGATGCAATCTCTCCGCCCAGAGCATGCCCTACACCAATCGCAGCAACAAGCGCATTGAACCTGCCGCCCGCATTCAAAGCACTCAAAGCCTCATCAGCAGGAAACCACGCCCGGTGGCTTCTAGACCCGACTCGGGCGTAGTCATTGACGATACTTCTGAAGAAAGCGGCAGCATAATCGGGGCATCATCTCTCGGTCACAGAGACAGCGTCAGAACAGTCACCAGTTACGTGCCCCGTCGGGGAAGCCATCTAGTTCCCAAAAACAATGCGCACAGTTTCCCTATTCCACTGTCTACGAATGCGGACCTAAACCAGAACCACATTGCTCCTCTGCCGCATTTCAATCTCGGGCAGAGTGCTCTGGGTGAAATGCCGGATACGACGGCCGCGGCGGTTGAAGCTTGGACAAATGGACTGTCATTTGATCAGCATAGCGGTGCATTCATGTCGGAGCAGTGGATGGCGGACACGAACATGACGCCGCAAGCGCAATTTGCGGGATTGGATGACTCTCTGATATTGTATAATACGGAGTTCTCTGGCATGGAAGAGGCATATCCAAATATTCATGGGACGAAAACGGACGGGGCTGTCTAAGATTTTTGGGCTGATGATAGATCAGCAGAAAGTTTGGGGAACGGAAAGGAAAATAGGATGTTTGGTTAACGGGATTTCAACTTGGGGAATTTGTGTATTCATAAGTTATGTGAGCTTCTTTCTTGGTTCCCACCTGGGGGTAATACCAGATTATACTACATACACGAGGATACAAGACGCTATACACAATGCTAAATTAATGACAGAAGAGTAGCACAACTCGTTTCTTGCGCCGAATTCCTGTGTTCAGTTCAACACGAAGATAGTTCTATACACCGACTCGTGAATATCCTGTCCCGCCCAGCAAATGCTCTGCCCAAAGAACGCCGATATGACCGAGAAAAAAAAAGGAAGAAAAGAATAAGAGGAATCAGTCCAGGCCTTTCGAGCATTCAGAATTTGGCCTCGTATCCCTCCTAACATCATACATCATCTCTACCCTCACCCCACGCTCCGGCAAGCTCCTCTGCTCTACCAGATTATCCGCACTCTCGCTTCTCACCCTCCCCTTTTCAATGGTGGTCCTCGTCTTAACTGTCATATATGTCATGTCACTTAGCTCCGTTTCTGTCACGGTCCCATCTGAATGGATTTTAGAGACGGGGTTGCCCGAGATACTCGGCGTCATTTTGCTTTTGACGCTGCCCACAGCGGCGCGGAACCAGTGCAACACAATGTGCAATGTAGGAATTGTGCCGCATACGATCATGAGGAAGAGCTCGCCAGTGACCCAGGCGAAGATGTCGTAGGTGGCCCATGTTTGGTCGGTGCGGTTGGCGAGCTCCACGAGGTACTGCGTCTTGATGCCGGAGCAGATGGATGTGAGGATGTTGAGCCCGAAGACGATTGTGAGTTGGACTTTCTCGGTGGTCTTATTGTTGAGCTGCCAGAAGATAGTGGCAGGGATGAGGGCGAGGCTGGCATCGGCAAAGGTGTTGAATGCTTTCACCAATGTTCGTTAGTATTTCTGGAGTGGGAGTTTGACATCCATCGCAACGCAGTAACTACTTACCTCCTGTGAATGTTCCAAACCCAGCCATGGCATGCGGATCAATACACTTCCCGGACACCCTCTTATCCCATAGCGCATTCGCAGGCGAGCACTGCGCAAACGTCAACACCGAGCACGAAATCGCAACCAGCGCCGCCAGTAGAATCGGGACCGTCCACAAAAACAGCCGCTGCCACCTCAGTTCTGTTAAGTTGATAATGCCCAGCAGCAGCGCCGATACCGAAATCTTGCCGCATGCCACGCCGATGATGCCGAATACCTGGCTCAGCCAGTTTAGAAACAAGACGGTGGCAACATTGTCAGGTCCGGTCTTGCCAACGTCTTCGATGTGCTGCAAGCCGCCGCGGTTGGCGTATAGTGTTAAAACGACGCTCCAGCCAATGAAGCAGATCTGTAAGGAATCACTCCCAAGTTGTACATGTAAGCCGCCACTGGTTTTCCATTTATGGACTACCGTCATTACAAATTGCGTAAGTGCTCAATTTTCTTACCATGGCACAAATCATGAATACATCATCCCAGCCAAACTTGCGGTGTCGCAGCCGCGCATACACCCGCAGTAGGGATGTTATAAATGCCAGAGAGGTAAGCGTCCACAAAAGCCGGACGACATCTGGTCCTCGATCCGGCACGGAGCCATTGTTATTGTCTGGCTGAGGTGAATTCATCGCCGTGTGAGTTCAACAGCCAGCTGTATCTGCCGACGCGCAGCGAAATCTCCGACAGGCCACCAAAACAGGGCGATGGCGATGAAAAGTATAGAGTTGATGAGTTGGCAATCATCACTGCGGGCTTGTTGACAGAAGAGCTTGAGAAAAGAAACCTCCCTACGCATAGAGAGGAGACGAGAGGATGGACTCTGAGAGAAGAAAAGGGACATTTCTAGACTGGACGTGAGTGTGCAGTCATCCCGTTCCGTGAAAATGATCTAAAGGTGGACCTGGGGCCAAACTAGCAAGGCAAGGCTTCGGCGAACCGATGCAGTGAAAAGCTGATCTTCTATTTTCATCACAGACATTCGCGACATATCGGGACACCCATTGTTGGGGTTGGCCAGCTTCGTTGCTACAATTTGACAATCTATACGGAGTATAATGAATGAAGAGTGTTCCGTACCGAGTACAATACTACGGGCTATTTACTTGCTCTGTCTCACACATGTAAACCGGGGTGGCTGAGCCTAGTCTGCCGCGGCGTGGATACTAGATCCTTTCATACGACTTACAGTAGCTACCTCATCTCACAGCTTGTCCGAAAATGGTCGGACGCCTTGGATCGGAGTACGTGATACGGAGTACGGAGTATGTCCTTCGATGTTAATAGATGGCACAAAATGCAACATGTTGCAGGTGATCAGCGAAGTGATCCCAATAACCAGGCGAATAGGAGTGCATGAGGCTTCGAGTGAGCAGCCGCCTGGACCACTCAAAATCATTGTCTTCTACACCACCGCAGAAGGTTGGTCCCGTCGCGAAGGACGCCACGTCCAGGACCAGGGCAGCACGAGGCTCTCGGGGTGCCTCAAGAGGGGAGGGAGAAGGGCGACTAACAGGCGGCATACTGGAGATAGCGAGCGTCGTGCCTGCCGCCTTAACACCTCCCCCTCCCCCCTCCCAGGTTTGCAATTCAAACCAACGGGCTCCGTGCCGTTCCGGGTGGCAGATGAGATGATGTTTGAAAGGGCCGTGCCACGGCGAGAGACAATTGGTCGTGCTGAGCTTCATGGCTTGCGCGGTGGGCGAAAAAGAAACCATCAAGCGCTAGTTCACTAATTGCGGATCTGGTTTAGATGTTGACTAACTAGCCTTATCGACCGTCTCGGAAGCAGCTAGACTACTCCGTAGTTTGTTACTAACTAGTTAGGACCTACCAGTAGGCAGTTGCGTACGAACAGTAGGATACAAGTTTGGTGGATGGCCATGGACTCCCACTGGCGCCGCACTCGGCGCTCTGTACGGAGTACTAGTTACGTCAACTTTGCGTTGTCAACAAATCACACATGCATGAAAATTGGCCAAACGACGGGTTTTGGCCCCCAGGACCATCTATTACTTGGACCTGTTGTGTTGGGGTGTAGAAAGTGGGAGGGAGACGAGATGTGGAAGGAGGAGTCCACATGCCACATGCTCGCTTCGCCCTTGACGGCCTTCTCGAGTGCACAGATAACCTAATCCCCTTCGGCCCTTGTCACCTGTAACTTGTTCCCCATTTGACCTGTAACCTCTCTGCAGAGTTGACCTGTATCCTCTCTCTTGTATCTTTATACTTTGTGCGTGTATTTACACTTTTTACGTTTATAATTATTATATATATATTAAATTTTGCATATGGGTGCAAACGACGTAGTATAGGTTAGCTCTGTAGAGGGGGTGTAGGTTATGAGGTTACTGTAGGTCTCGTGGGGTAAAGATTATACAGGTGACAGGGGCCGAGGGGATCAGTTTATCTCTACTCGTACTCCGTACACTCGGCCTTCTCTCGCTCTTCATCAAGCCAGGAACGAAAGCACAATATGTATTGCCACTGCTTACGAGCGGGGACATTACGGTAGCCCATGTACGGACCATATTTCAAGTCGGTCTGGTCTGCTGCTTGCTTGCATGCTTGCTTTTGTTCTCGGCTGAGAGAAGAAACAACTCCATTGCACTCCCGCATTACTCCGTATTAGCACCACAAAGAGCAAAAGCATGACCTGACACCGGCAAAAACAAAGACGCAGAAAAAGCAAGGCATAAGCATCATCTGCCAACTCTCCCTCTTCAGCTGCAGAATCCGTCACACGCCTTGACCCCAGTCGCTCGCTTGACCACGCCCGCACCGTTACACAGCATTATCGATACCGATCGGTTCAGGGTCCAAGAAAGTGATAACTGATGGTAACCCAATCCCAGGCGGATGCCAAGGGCGCAGCAGAGCAACCGACGGCAGCATCGCCAGCGAATGATCTCAATCTCAATGTCCTGATTGAGCAGCTTGAGCTACTGAATGCCAACCCCGAGGCCTTGGCCGCTGCTGATGCTGAAACCGCACGACAGCGTATTCTGCAACTGACGCGAGCTGTAGCTGTTGCGATCGAAGAGCCGTTTGAAGCAGTCCAACGTCTGGCATATTCCGTAAGTTGACCCAAGCTCAGTTGCCATTGATGACGGTGTCGGACTCGAGCTTGTCACCGCTTTACCAGCTGCCAAATTGTTTACCCTGGTTGGTCTTTGGGCCATTCATCAGGCAATCCTTTCTTCGTCCAGTCCCGTTCGGAAAATGCAAATGAACTTTGACCGTAGCTGTGCCGAGTACGGAGTACAGGTTCCGCTATCGTCATACCTACCTCGCCCATCCGTTCGTCTCGAATCGAATACCCATCATTTGTAGCGTTGACCGTGCTTAGATTGGAGCAGATGACGATGCGCACAGTCCAAGTGGACAGGGATGACCTGGACAGGGACCGGCTATTAGCTACAGCAGACTATGCTCTGTACGGAGTACAACGCTGCCTGTCCTGTCAACGCATTTTGATAACTATCGTTAGTCCGCAGAATAATTCATTATACTGAGACTCTCAACCCTATAGCCTCTGCCCCTGATTACCGCTCGCGTTGCGCAACAACACCATATCTTCGCGACACTGGTCTCCGCCAAGAAACCGGTCCCATTTGCTACCTTGCAAAATGCCACAAAGCTGGACGAAAGTATTCTCGAGTCCATCCTGGACTACCTCGGCACGCAGGCCATGGTCAACGAACTGACCCCTGGCATTTTTACTGCCACAAAGCTCTCCAACATGATGGTGGTTCCTTTGTTCCAGGATGCGGTAACACACTTGTACGTGTCCGAATTTCATCCACATGTCCCGCTGTGCCCATATCGAGGCAGACTCAGGCCACTGCCTGCTTGATGGTATTGTTTCTTCGCAATGTAGTTAAAACGTTTATGACCGGTTCAGGTAGCTAAGATCTCTACTTTTCATTACAGCCATGACAACTGCCTCCCAGGATTTGCAGCGCTCAATTCAGTCCTCAGTCAGCCTGAAGCCAAGCTAAATGCCTTCAAGACTGGCCAACACACCGACCAAGACTTTTACACCTGGATGGAGACACATCCCGTGCAGCAAGGCGCATTTCATCGCTTTATGGAAGCGCAGTTCGCCAGTCTGCCAACTTGGCTCGATGTTGTGGATTTCGAAACTGAATTTTGCAAATACAATAGCCAATCCGACGTAGCTTTTGTAGATGTTGGCGGCGGAAATGGTCAACAGTGCATTGCACTCAAAGAAAAGTTTCCCCATATGCCCGGACGCATCATTAATCAAGACACCCCAGACGTGCTTAGCAAGGCGCTATTTGCGGATAGGGTCGAAAAGTTGAGCTATGACTATTTCACAGAGCAGCGTGTCAAGAGTAAGTCCATTAGTAGTCGTAATCTACTTCTTACACTTCGGGCTGATTCGTGATCACTCCTGCTACTTGCAGATGCTCGTGTCTACTATTTCCGTCAAATTATGCACAACAACGATGATGAAGCCTGCATCAGGATCCTACAATCTCAAATTCCTGCCATGGGCCCTGATAGCGTTATCATCATTGATGACAAAACTCTCCCAGATGATAAGCCGCCTCAGGGAACCCCTGGGGTTGAGTATACAGCTGGTCTGAGTATAGCTATGAAGGTCATGTTTGATGCACAGGAGCGTCGCGAGACTCACTGGCGTGAGCTGCTCTCCAAAGCCGGGTTGGCAATTAAGGGCATTCGCAAATTCACCAAGTTTCATGACTCTGTTATTATTGCTATGAAGTCTGAAACTTTGTTTTGTTCTTGATTTATTGACGAATGCAGATGCGCTCATGAATTAACGACAATATGAATGCCAAACGGAAGGAAACCATTAGTTGACGAAGATGATCCCCTCATCCAATTTTCTGATTAGTTAGTTCATAGATTTTGAAGACTTCACTCCCATTCATCACATAATGATGTGTTTTCTCAACTGCGCCATATAATTATTGCCTCTCAGTCGTCATGTCTGACCTTGCCGCTTCATTGGTCGAGGTATTCCCCCCACCATAACCGCTCGATCCACCGGGTGAAGATGTTTGTGTCCGACTATCCGTGCGGTCGCGCACCAAAGACAAAAGCCATGACGAATTGAAATAACAATAAATAGTGGTTCAATTTAATATCATTAAAGAGAAGTAGAAGCAGAAGAAGACAAAAAAAGAGCAGAAGAGAAGCAGTATTATTATTTTAAAAAAAAAAAAAAAAAAAACCTTCATTACAGCACAATTGTTTTTGTAAGAGGCTTCAGTCTAACTAGTCAATTACTTTGAAGTCAACCCCGTGTGTCTGGGACCACCTTCAGGACCACCGTGGTGATGTCATAACCAACAAACGATACACAAAATCACCATTCAGGTTCAATTGGCCACTTACAGCTATTCCACACTCATACCGCCAATATAGAGATCTCTAGTGTTCTAAGCATTTGTCAAGGCTCAATATCCAACCATTGGCACCAGAGACACCGTCATGCTTCAGGCAAAGCTCAAGGTGAGAGTGCAAGGGTTCCTCTACGTGAACAATGAAGTGCACCGTGACTAATGCAGCTATGCAACCACAAGCTCCCAAATGGGTTGTCCATACCCCGACTCCAGCTAGGTCTATACATGATGTCTGGCAGAGAAGCAAGCCAGGCCGTAAGGAATGGTCTGGAAATCGGGTACCTAGGCTTTGACTGCGCACAAATGTATCACAACGAACGCGAGGCAGGAACAGCAATTAGTCAGTTTCTTTCCAGCTCAGACAACACCGACGGCCTTCAGCGCGAAGACGTCTTCTACACGTCAAAATTAAATTCCAATAGTGTACACTACGAGACCATTCGGCGGTCTATTAAGAAATCCGTCGAAAGCAGTAGCCTGGGCTACATAGACCTCTTTCTTCTCCACAGCCCTTATGGAGGGAAGGAAGCACGCTTGATGAGTTGGAAAGCCCTTGAAGATGCTGTCGATGCAGGTGAACTCAAATCGATTGGTGTTAGCAACTTCGGAGTTGCTCATGTGGGTAGCATTCTTGAACAACGCAAAAACTTGGGAGATACTAACGACTCATAGATTGAAGAACTGATGGCTTCTGGGCCACGCATCAAGCCTGCCATCAATCAGATCGAAGTACACCCTTTTAACACCCAAGAAGCCATTCGCGAGACTTGCACCAAGCACGGTATTGTGATTGAAGCGTATGCCCCTTTGGCAAGAGCTATGCGAATGACGCACCCTGCCATTGTGGAACTGTCGAAAACCTACAGCTGTTCTCCGGCCCAGCTTTTGGTCAAGTATGCGCACTGGATACAATGCGACAACATACTCGTCTTGTGGAATTGTGGCTAATGCGCATCTTGATTAGGTGGAATTTGCAGCATGGCATGGTGGCTTTACCGAAGAGCATTCGCAGGGAGAGGATGATCGAGAATGCGGATGTCGCGAGTTTTGAGATTTCCAAGGCCGATATGGGCGTCATGGATGGCCTGGATGAAAAACTGGTAACGGACTGGTAAGTGATGACGTCGGCATGTATATGTATATATATGTATCTGGTATCTAACCTTTGATTCAGGGATCCTACAGACGCTGCATGATCAGAGAGCATCAGTGGGTGTTGGAAAGGCCGATATGGAAGCATTGTGCGTGAGTCAAGATAAAAAAAAACGGCTCAAAAACAGACAGCGTGAAATTGCATTGGGCAGAATAGCACAAATTTCACTTAGAAGCCACCCGGAAACGACTCAAGGCTGGAATCTAAATCTCCGGTCCTTGGTGTTGGCAACACCTTCTGTCGAGTAGTATCCCGTCCGATCTGCATTGGCCTGCCTATCCCGCCTCCTGTTCTCCCACCTCATCCAAAGCGTGTACAACAATGTAGTTGCAATTACAACCGTACTCATAGAAATATTGGTCCTAATGCTTGTGATATACCGCGGCGCCTCCTTTTGTTGGTATATATTGCTGGATACCAAACCGCCACAATTCCCTATGGATGTATATAACCCGCTCATCATAGCTCGGGCGTTCAAATTAGGGATGTTGGTAACCGTCCAGGTGGAGCCTATTATGTCCGTTGGATATGCCTATTTCCTCAAGTTAGAAAATAGCAGAACCCGAGGATGTTGCCATCCAGTCCTGACTTACCCCGACGGTGCACAAAAACATGGCGAAGTAAAGCACAGAGGTATCAGATGTGCTCACAGTCCCTAACAGTATATATCCCAGCAGACTGACCACCGTGGATGCAGTGATGTGGAATCCTCGCTCTCTGAAATGATCCGAGCTCCTACACCATGCGACAAGAAAGACAGCACCCGTAAGCGCAGGTGCAACGGTATACTATTCCCGAGGTCAGCTCTGAAAACATGCTTTTTAGCCAGATACAGTAACGCAGAAAACTCACCAAATTTGTCTTCACGACTGTATAGTTCAGCCTCTTCACCACCATAGCCAGGAAATTCGCATTTGACGTGAGCACGATCCCCGACACAAAGGCCAAGAATATACGGATATACCCGTGAGGAGTTTAAAACTCCCCCAATGCCTCCTTCCACCTAAACGGTGTCTGGAGATTAGTCACGGAGTCTTGAATTAGGCGCAGTCTTGCCACGTCCTTCTCCTTCTTGTTCAGAAACCAGGCCGTGTCTGTGCCTGACGGAAGGAGACTGAAAAGCACAATGGCCCACAGCATGGTCAATCCTCCTTCGAGGAAGAAGAGATATGCCCAGCTGGGATAAGGACCGCCTCGGATGTGGAACATGCCGTAGGCGAGGAGACCTCCAAACGCTGATGAGGCAACAAGGGCGGCGTAAAAGATGCCTATTCGGGTGGCGAGTTCTTTACGGGTGTACCAGATCGATAAATAGTAGATCACCCTGCAGACCAAGGCCGGTTTAGCAAATGGGTCTAGTGGAACTAAAGGATGGGCATTATCAACTCACGAAGCCAGGAAGCCCGACTCAAATGCGCCGACAAATACTCGACAGACTACGAGGTCTTGGAAATCACGAGCGAACCCGCTGGCCAGCGACGCAGATCCAAATGCCAGCAGCATGGTAGGGATTGTCCAACGAGCACCCAGTAACTTGGTAAGCATCGTGATTGCCGGGCCGAGCACTATGAATGGTATCTGGTAGTATGTCAAGATTTGGTTGAATTGGTTGCCCTGGAGATGCAAATCATCTTCCAGGCCCGCTGTGTGTGCGTTGGAGACATTGCTCCGATCGAGAGAACTGCGTATGAGTTGTTAACGACTGAATACGTTATGAGACCATATTTGGGAAGGCCGGATTTCAACACTTACTTCAGCAAATATGCAACGGTAAGGAGAGGCAGCAGAATGAGGTCCGCCTTCAGCTTCAATCGCTTGGCTGTCTGCGGATCAAAGTCGATTGCTCCGGGTTGCGTGTCTGTGAAGCATTTCTCTAATTCCTTGTCATCCGGCACATTGCTGGCGTCTTGTAAATGTCCGTCATTAATAGCTGGGTGTTGGTTCATTTTCGTGGAGTAATACTTTGGACTTTGTTCATGATGTGTTAGCTAGAAAGATGTTGCGGTTTGTGTCAACGGTTGCGCATCATTCACAGTCGGGGTGTGGTCGTCCCGTCTTACAATACTTCCTACTGTTCTCCTACGAAGTGGAACACAAAAGGAACTTTTTATCTTCGCCCCCAATTAATTAATTACTCCCCGCATTGTCGATCTCCACAATAACTACTCCGTACCGCACGGTCCATCCTCACATGGCAGCTAAAGACCACAACTGCGTGTCCCTGACAGCAGCGGGATCTGATCTTGTCGTGGACCCGGCAAAGCCGACCAGTGGCATCGGATCAAGGCGGCTGAATGAAAGGCCAAGACATGAGCAGCGGGTGGCATGCGAAGTTCGCCCCTCCCGACGTTGCCGATGTCCATCCGATCTTGTCACGCTTCATAGCTTCATCTGCTTCGCCTACTTGCTGCCATGAACGATCAGAGCTTGCATCGGCGTCGCAGGACTCCACTGGCTTGCATAACTTGGTAGACCATGTGCCCTGTCCCAGCCATGCTGTAAAGATGATTCGCAGCATACAACATTGCTAATACCATATTTTGCCAGTCGGAGAAGAAAGACCAAATGCGACGGCGTACGTCCGCGGTGTCGGCATTGCACGTCTCGCTGCGTTCCATGCGCATGGCCGAGTCCCATCATAGAGCCGATGGTGCATTCAGAGGACAATGGTTCTGAAAAGACGTACAGTTCATTGCCATTGACATCAGGCGATTTGATATCTTCAGTCAGACTGCCCGAGCGTAAGGTAATGCAGGCTTGTCTCGACGTCTTCTTCGGGAGGCACCTTTCCAACACGTTCTGCTGCTTTTTATATCGCCCAGACTTGGAAAGCCATTTTGCCGACACACCCTTCCTCTCAATATCCATTATATGTCTGTGCGCGAGATATTTTACGGATAGTCAAGCAAGTGATTATTTTGGGCTGTCTACAGGAGAAGAAGTATGTCGACTGTACCGTCCCCTAGCCAGATCGTTGGCACGGGCAACCTCGGACGAGCCAAGCGGTGAGTGATTCCCCCTCCTTCCGGATATTCCTCCAATATTTACCATTGCCAATGTAAATAGTACCAAATATTCAAGGCACTCTAGTCCTGGCTTTCTCGGAATTCTTGGACAATGAAGGATCAAGCCATTGGATGTATGCCGGCACTGCCATCAGAATGGCTCAGATCATGAGGTTGAACAAGGAGTATCACCAGAGCCATTCTCTCAGGGATCAAGAAATACGCCGCCGAACATTTTGGGCTTGCGTTTTTATCGACAAATTATTGGCTTACTTCCTCACGAAACCATATGCCATATTTGGACCCAATGTTGCCACGTCCCTTCCTGGAACGGATGCGTCACTCGTGTACGAGGAGCCCACTAGAGGCTTGACTCTGGAGTCCATCGGATCTTTTACCGGGTTTCCTTCCGAGATAGGCATTTTGTCGTATCTGATTAAAACCATCTGGCACTGGGGCGACATTGCAGACTTGAATGCTTGTAATTATCGGTTCACGGACAAAACGGTCCCAACGGTCCCTACCAGTGATTTTAGTCAACGACACGAGGAGATGAAACTCTGGGCCTTTTCATTACCCCCAAGTCTGCAATGGTCTCAACGCAATTACTCTAACCATTCTAGCCTGGGACAGGGGAAGGAATTCATCGCCATGCACCTCTTGATCCGAAGCTCCTTTTGCATAGCGCATCAGTCATACTTGCCCCAGCTTGACGGCTCCTCGATTCTCGTCGACATAGCCGATCCAGCAGGGTGGTCTCTTTTGCACAGAGAGCCTGAGCTTGTGGACATGTGCGTTAGAAACGCCTTCGAAACTGCTGCAATAGCAACAAGCCTGGTGGAAGCAGGTGTCGACCCCTGTGCGGATCTAGAGTCCGTCTGGGTTGCGGCATCTCTCTTCATCGTGTCTAATACACTTCTTTGGGTACAGTTCTCCAACGACCCGCAGTATGGCAACCCTGAACACGTCAACGAAGCCGAGAAGTCGTTTGATACAATCCTACAAATCATGTCATCTTGGGAAGCCCACTGGCCCGCGGCCAGCCAGTGGAGGCACACACTGCGGGCTATGCGCGCCATGTATCGAGCAGCGTATCTTGGAGAAGTCGATGAAGCGTTGGTGGATGATGTCGCAGTGCCATCCTCCGGCAGTGACAAATCCAAGTTTCGTCCACGGCCGGGTGATGGCTTCATCTCCTTACATGCGATTCCCACCTTGTCGGAATCACTGCGTTTCTTGGCCAGCGATACATCTGTAGAACCAAAGAGGCTTCAGACTGTGTGGATGCAGTTTGCTACGGGATGGCCTCATGATTTTGCCAACGGAAACTCGGATGGAGTCTTACAGAGCTAATGCGAAAGTGTCGTTAGCAAACATGTATGTAGCGTTAGTTTGTGCGGGGATCCGACGGTAGTCGGCTCATCCGACGGCTGGGGTAGCATGTTGGATACGAAGGTGGTGTAGAGAGAATGCCCGCATCGGAGCATCTCGAAGTTGAAGTAGCCGCTTCAACGACATTAGGAAAATCAACTTAATTTTTTTTAAAATAAAAATATATATATATAAAGGAGATTTATGTTTTTCGCCAAATCAACTCTTTATCATACATGAGTACGCGCATCTGGTATCTACGACAACACCACGGAGCATCTAGATTCAACTAAAACTTTCACATTTATCAGCCATGGCAACCAACGCAGACAACTTGTCTTCGAGACAAAAGCAACCACAATATCCAAACCCAATTCACCCTATGTTTATGGATCGCCTCGACTCAGACTTCGTAGAGTATTACAACCAGTATATTGCAATCAAGCCCGCCACCCACGGGGTCACCATCCAAGACATTCGCGCTGCCCCAAAGAAATACGCGTCTCCGTGGTACCGCGATTTTACCTACGAGCCGTTTGTCAACGATATTCAGATTACGTCTGACGACGGCCACAAATTCACCGCCAGGATTTATGCTCCCGATTCACGGACGTCACGGTTTGGATCTGGCCCATACCCTGTGCATATTAACTTCCACGGTACGTTTCGAAATCATCGCAGAAACGCGCAAGTGAGGATACATACTAATGGTCAGTAGGCGGTGGCTATGCGCTGGGTGACTTGACGGGTGATGCGGAGCTCTGTATGCTGGTGCGAAACAGAGTTGGTATTACCGTCATTGATGTGGACTATCGCTTGACTCCAGGTACGTTCACGGAAGCGATCTCACGTTGTGAAAAAGTATGCTGACGTGAGAGACCAGAGCACACTTTTCTTCGAGGCCATGACGATTGCTGGGCCGCTATCCGCTGGGTATGGTGACAACTCCGACTGGAGAGTCGTACACACACGCAACGTGAGCTGACTATCGACAGGTGCATGCCCAAGCAGCAGAACTGAATGTTTGCAAAAATTCAATCTCCATAGGAGGCATTTCAGCAGGTGGCCATATCAGCGCTGTAAGTCAGCAGCTCGCGCGAGATGCAAAGCTTGACCTGAAACTAGGTATGGGCATTTTCCAAAACTTGGCCTCCCAAGCCTCTGACTAACGTGACTGCCCTCGAACAAGCCATCCTGGCAGTTCCCGCTACAACCTCCCACCTCGGCTTAGAAAAAGCCTCTGATTCGCCTTTCCCATCCTTCACGGAGAATGAAGTCGCTCCATGCCTGGACTGGGCCCGTATGAAGTTCTTCATGGATCATGCGCAACCAACCAGCGAAGCAGCGAGGGCCGAGCTCGAGAAACGTCCGCAGTTTTTCAGCTCCCCCATCGATGGTGATGTTCGCGGTGTTTGCGACACATTCATCGCCACGGCTGAGCGAGACCCTTTGCGAGATGAGGGCGAAGCGTATGGACAGAAGCTGATCCAGGCGGGTGTGAGGGTCGCCATGAGGCGATACACGGGCGTGCCTCACCCATTTATGCATATGCTGGTTGTGAAGAAGGCGCAGATGTACATGGATGATGTTTGTAGCGAGTTGCGAAGAGCACACAATGCTTAGACGCCGAAATGGGCGTGCAATCTACATATGAAACACAATTAGTACCATTTCCAACCCCAAATCTCTGCTACACGGTCACAAGGAAAGTATCATTATTCGGTTATCTTAACCCCTCCCAAATTTCTTCAACACTCATAACTTCGAAGTAGCATTGGACAGCCTCGTCAGCAAAGGCTGTGCCAACGCTACAATGTCATTTGCCACGCCCCAACTGATCTCGTACCCACGACCGCCAGCACCATATGCGTGAATCACAGAACAGCGTGCCTGGCCGCCCGGACGCTGGGGAATAATCTTGTCTTCGGTCTCCAGCCTCATGCCGCCGTGCCGTGTTGGTCGTCTACCGACGACATCTGCTATAACCGTAACATCACCCACGGCCTTGGTCTGACCTGCAGTGCCACCTCCATCTCTGCGAGCAAGAGGCTCTAATCTTAGCCCATTCGCTAGCAACTTGTCGCGCGTAGCTGGGCACGGTGTGGATCGCCAATCTCCGGGCTCTTTGGTGCCACCGACGATGGTCCCCCCTTTGAGGAATCGCGGGATCAGAAAGCTCCAGGTTCCATCACGGTGCTGCCTCGTAACTGTCTTGGTCACATCCAGATCCGTCACGACGGTTTGTCCTATACACATGCAATATCTGTTAGTTTTGCTCTGCAGCTTCCCGCCAGAAAAAAAAACCCCCCCAGCACTTCGCAGCTGGAAAGAAGGGAAGAGGCGCCTAACCTCTAGTAGGGAAACATTTCGAATCTCCTCCAATCCCCGTCCCGCTCGCATTTATCACAAATGCCACGTTTTCCGCGAGACTAAAAGCCTCCCACTCGCTCTTGAGATCCATCTTAAGCGTCTTGCCGCCGCCAAGCAGGAACCTACGCAATAGCGCCTCGCAGTACACGGGTGTGTTGATGCAGAATGTGTCGTATTCGTAGCCCAGCGCAACCCCAGCCGGCAGCTCCGACGCCTGGAGCTTCCTGTATCCTGACAGCCCGGTTTCCTGCTCGAAGCTACTTGCATCCTGCTGGCTGTACCCCTGGTCCGGGGCCTCGAGGTACTCCACGCCTGTAGTTCTGGTTATCCCGGAGGACGGCTCTGCCGACGCTTGGCGATCAAATTCCGCGACTGTGTGTTTCAACCATGCTGCCTCTCGTTGCAGCTGTGGTGTGGTAGCTGGGATGGGCCGTACATGCGCTCCTGCCCACATGGACGCATAGTCTGGCGAGTGCTGCAGAGGAGCGCCGGGGATGGCGGCCGGCCATTCCTTGGCGACGAGCAGGATCTGCGGCGTGCTGGGCTTTGATGGGCCATGATATTGTTTTAGGTTTTCCTGCAGCTTGATGGCGGTGGAAAGGCCGATTACACCGGCGCTGGTTGTGTTGTATAAAATTAGCTTTCTTGATGTTGCTTTGGTGTACGTTGTGATGTGTGCGTATGTGGTTGCTAGCGTACCCTATGATGACTATGGTGGTGTTGCGAGACATCTCTTGAGTTCTAGTGCTGACTGAGCGGCATATCACCAAAGAATTTGAGAGCCGTATGAGATGTAAACGTGAAGTGGACGAGGAACAGGAAATCTTTAGGAGATTAGTTGATCTTGTTTAGGCGTTCGGTTCTTAAGTGAGGCTGTTGAGGTTGCATAAAGTTCCGAAGTCGGCCCCACTACTTTGACTGCAGCTCGGATATCCCGAGTTGCCCTTCATTCTCGATGCTAGGCATCATTTATATTTACAGAACACATTCGAGTTTGCATAGAAATTTTGGGAAAAGAAAAAAAAAAAAAGGTCCGAGTGGACAAAAGGTCTGCATTCGCGAGTGCGTCATACGATTTGACCAAAAATAGGTTAATACATTACTAACCCACTACAAGATCTCCCGGAACAAGATTCGTCAACCATTTCACTCATTAACTTGGCCTTTGCACTCAATTCACGCCTTCAAGGCTTCCACTTAAACCCAGGGTGTTTCCAATCCAAATCCTCAATTTCCTTTTGCGTCAAGCCCTGCAGCTCGCCATCCACATCCCTCCCGCTACGCCTGTTGTTATCCCACACCATCCAGAAATGCGTCAAGACGCCGACAATAAAGATCATGCTTGCGGCGGCCAGGTTCACGCCGTTCCCGATGTGGTAATCCGGCGCGTCCCATGGCAAGAAGATCCAGCTGCTGATTAGGCCGCCCGTGTTGCCCATCATGACGGTGAAGCCGATCGCCGCACTGCGGGCCGTGTCGCTGACAACATTGGCCGAGACCTGCGCGTTGCACATGGCGCCGTTGGTAAAGGTCGACATGGCGATGAGGAATGTCGCGGCGTAGCGGACGGATGAGGATCCCGACCCGAGGAACATGCAGTATCCGACCATGACGAGGGGCGCCGAGAGAATGATGAAGATCTGTCGCTTGTCCATCCGCCAGCTCATGAGGGGGAACGGGATCATGAAGACGGCCCCGAGGAGGTAGGGCGGCGCGGTGAGAAGCTGCTGCCGGATGATGGACTCGTTTTTGTAGATGGACTTGACGATGGTGGGGAGGAAGAAGGCGAAGCTCTGGACGGTGATGTTGTTGAGCAGGAAGATGAAGGACGTGCTCAGCGTGATTGGGCTGAATATGCCTCGCACGAGCTTCTTGGTGTCGATCTTGTCCAGGACCGCCATCTGGCCGACACGTTCGGACTTGACACGAGCCACAGCCAGCTCCTTTTCGGCTTCTGACAGCCACCAAGCAGTCTCGGGTCGATCAGTAAGTGTCAGCAGAGCAATCACGCCCAGGCCGATTGTGATGATGCCTTCAATCGCGAAAATCATGCGCCACCTGTGCAGGCCGGCGAAACTGTCGAGCTTCAAGATGGCAGAGGCAAGCAGGCCGCCAAAGGCCCCCGCAAGCGGCGCCGTGATAATGTACAGCGCGAGCCGGAACGCGAGCTCAGATCGGCGGTACCATCTGGAGAGATAGTACGCGCAGCCTGGCAACATGCCGGCCTCGAACACGCCCAGCAGGAACCTGACGCCCGCCATCTGGGCGTAGTTGTGGACGTAGGCCGTGACGAGGGACGTGATTCCGAATAAGATGGCTGCTAGTGGGAGAAACCATCCTGGCCCCATGTACTTGCAGAGTAGATTAGAGGGAATCTCGAATATCACGTATGAGACGTAGAAAATAGATATGATTTCGTTGTAGTTGTACCCAGTAAAGTTGAGATCGGCTTCCAGGCCGGCGATGCGGGCATTGCCTGTTGAAGTGTATCAGCTTTAATGGCTGCAGTGTTTTTTTTTTTTCTTCTGTTTAACACACGGGGGTAGAAAATTTAAACCGCTCGGATCAGTTCACTACAAGAACATACGCACCCAAATTAGTCCGATCAATGAAGCAGAATAGGTACAGAATTGCTACTGTAGGCACGACATAGAAGTCGATCTTAAGTCTCAGCCTGCTTTCGGCGGCGCGGTCAAAGTGAACCAGAGGCTCGCCATATCTAGTCACAATGTCAGACCAGCACATCAAAGGGTTGATCAGTGAAGAAATGCCTGCGAGACCGGTCTCTACAAGGCAGTCTACCGTGCCCCATTACCTATTAGTTACAGCCTGTCCACGCTCAGCCGCCTGGTCCGGCTTCTCCGGGACATCAAGTCGGTCGCTCCTTGTGCCCTGGCTGCCGTCTCCCAAATTCTTTGACTCCATTTGAACCACGCCGTGCCCGTCCTTCTCATTCGACATGCTGCCGGAAAGAGTGTATCGTTGATAACAGCAACGAGAGGGCCGAGCCAACTGGGCCGAGAGACGTGCCCAAGGACAGGAGACGAAAAGGGAAAAATGCAACAAGGCCCTAAAGCAGCAAGATGAAATGCTTTAGTGTGTTGGTGGCAAAGGTCAACGATATAAGATGCGCAACTGCAATGATAAGGGAGGGTGAACACAAGGATATATATATGAATGCCGGCCCGGCTCCCTCGCTAGTACCTGCTTCCGTTTTATAGCAGGGGGACGGAGTGCTGGCTGACGGCTAGTTATCAGGATGCAGCAGCACGACAGCGCATGCCGCGAGAGCTGATATGGGAGAGTGGGATTTTAACAGTGGGGAGGCCAGGTAGCGGCAGCAGCAACCTGGGCAGAAACGCAAGCGGGCTGCCCTACCGTTGAAAACCATCCGGTCTGGCGCATTGGATGCGACCACGCGCGTCTCAAAGCCCCCAAATCATAAGGCGATTAAATCCAGGGGCGTGCAGAAGAACTTGGCGCTACCAATGCTCTTTGAGATGGACGCCGTCGCCAAACAGGCCTAGAAGCCTATAAAGTGCGAGCTAAACTGGTACCACGCGGGGAATTAGCGTCTCCGCTGAATTAACTGCCATTCTAAGGAGTTGACAGGCCAGTTGACGTTTGACCCAGACAGACGAACAATGCGGGGAGGGGGGCCCAACGGCCACACTTCTACGCGATATTGAGTCTCATCGGGACCCGAAGCTGGCTTCCGATGGCTGTTCGCTTCTCCATCTGCAGAGGTGGCGTGTTTATCATCCCAGCAATGCTCTGTATGTAGAGTGGCAATGGGATAAGCCGATAATGTTTGGCAGTGGCTAAAGCATTCGGGAGACGCTGAATGGCTGGTTATGCGAGACTACCGAAAGACCAAGCTCTACGGAGTACGGAGTACAGAGTGGTGAACAGGTATCCAGGTACGTTGAGCCGGCGAATTTTGGATTAGTCTACATGTTACTATAGAACTCATCTGGAAACGTTGCAGATTACACTTTGTGTTCACCGTGTCACCAGGAAATATAAGACTTCGCTCAGCGCGTCTTGTCCAAGTGGACGTTGCCGCATTGCTCTCTACGCTGGTTCTTTTGACTGTGGAGCCATGACTGTAGATTGGTTGGCATGCAGACACGACAGACAGCATGCAACCCTGATTACAGAAACACGCCGAGCGGGATTCCGGGTTAGTCCCACGCTGCAACCCATTAGTTAGTGAGTGAGGTACTCCGTATTCTTGCCGTGTATGTATCATACCACACGGCGTGCGCGGAAATACATACACTAATTCAGCCAGCCGGATCCTGTCAGCTCGCTCAGCGGTCGAAATGTGCCGGGAGCTGACGCCTCCCAGCAGGTAAATCGGAAGCCCGTCGGTATTTTGACTCGGGAGATGCGGTTCCCCAGGTTTTTTTTCGCCTTGACATCCTGGCACCCCATTCACCATAATCCAGTGACTATGGGTCTTGCTGCGGGGATCTTCTTGTCCCACGTCATCTCCGGTGGATGTATAACGGAGCAGTTGCAGAGAAATATGCAGATTGATTTGGAGACGTCACTCCTCAAATTTTGTTCTTTGCAACGATCACCAGATCTCCCGAGGCATCTCACCACTATACCCATCAGCCGGCTCAGCACAAACTTAGCTTGGAGCAGCATAGGCTTAACTTGTAGCAATAAAAAATAAGAAACGGGGATATAATTTTGTGTGCTTGAGTTTCGTGTCGTTGCTCATAGATAGGTATTGCGTATGAATGGGTGCCTCGGCCAAGGTACAGCCAAACTGTGCATGCGTGGGTATAAGTAGATTTGCCTCGCCCGCCTTCCACATACGACCACAGCCGCCAGCAGACATCAGGATCCCGTCAAGCCCTTCCACGAAGTGTAAAGGCCTCACAAAGTGGAGGTGTGGGCTTCTACAAACGGAGGCTGTGGCCTTCGTTTTTGGCGGTCAACCAACCTAGATCTGGTGTGGGAGGGTTACGGTGGCCGCCTTTTATGAAGTGCCTGAAGTGCAGTTTCACAAAGGCTAGAAATCGCTGGTGTGATTGGTTATGACTGTGCCTAGCCGCAGCTGAGTGGCCACGAAAGTACATGATCTTTCAGCTCCCACCTACTATTCTCCCTGTCATTACCTCTCAACACAACTTCACAGCATAAAACAGGCCATCCGCCAAGCGACCCCCATTTCAATTGTGTGTCCCTCATGGCAGATCTACGAAAGTCTGAGCGAAAACGCTCTGAGGAGCCATCCTGGACCAGCCAAACATCCAAAAGGCTGAAGCGTGCCGATGATGCCGCCCAAGATAGCCCTCCACCGCAGAGGATTAAGTCCACTGCGGTGCGCGAGATCTCTAACTTTCTACCAGCTTTTGGGGATGGTCTTTCAAAGGTTTGGCCTACGCCTCGTGCTTTACAGGAGCTTGATCGACGAAATAAGGCAAAACTTGCTACGCGATCGTCGGCTGGTGGTGGTGCGATTCTGACGGATCTTGCACGATTCGTTAGGCGTGGCGGTCCAGACCTTCGCCATCTGAGAGCACTGGGTTTGTAACGATTCATCAGTCGCTAGTATTTACTGACGCCTGCTTAGTATACCGAACCAAAGCTCGCTGCAAAAATGAGCTCCCATCGTTCGTTAGCATACTCTAGAATGTGCATTAACGTTACAAAAGTTAAACCAGCAATCGCCATCACTTCATATATGTGCAGACAGCTGGGCAAATTTGAATGCGAGTAGTAAATATCAACGTTGAGGGCCAGATTGAACAAGAATATATCCCATCCAAATAGCAATAAGTCTACTATACAAGTTACGGCCAATCTAGAGCGCCATCTGTGTCTGGCCGACGCACACGAAAGCTGGCCGTTTGAACCGCCTGAACCGCCACAACATCTCTTGACATTGCACTTTCGTGCCGCTCAGAAAGTGGTTTCCGCAGAAGTTCTTCCTTACTGCCTCGAAACCATGGCTTGATACACAACCCTTCGTCAAGCCCAACTTCATACGTCGTCCCATCGTGCAGTCCGCGTGTGTGGAACCATTTCCAGACTACTGGCCTTTTGGACTCAATCTCCCCATTTGCTTCATTTGGGGCATCATCCGCAAATACAAGCGCTTCGCCACGGGTAAACATTTCTTCCGTAGTGTGTTTTTGTTTAGGATAAAGGGTCAAGAAGATTTCCTCGTTTTCCGGACAAAGAATAATCGGGCTGTTGTCATGACATACATTAATGGTATTGCGCTTAGCGAATTCCCCTGTGTGAATGTCACGGAAAGTCAAGCCTCCTTGCCTAAACATTGTTCCATCAGTGAGTTTCGACGCTGTGATCGGGAAGGTGATGGGCGAGTCATGATGAAGAAGAACGTGAAGAGTGATTATGAATGGCTCGGTAGAGCTCAAGTCAAACACGTTTGCCGAGGTCGAAAGCTGAACTTTGACAGAAGGCATCTTGAGGCTAAATGGCTAAATGGTTTGGAAAAGACGGCGTCCGAGTCTACATCGTAGTATGCAGTGCTATAGGATTTGTAGCCCAAGCGAACGCAGTTCTAACAACAAAGGGAAGAAAAACAATATCTTAAAATTTGTCCGCGTCATATGGGTCGGCTTTAATCTGCCGATTCGATCACGGGTTAGCGTTGCCTACTGCTCACTAGGCATCACTGATAGCAAGCGTTACGTATGAGAGGCGCAGAGCAACTTCAATAATCGACCAGAGCCCGGCTGGTGCGCCACGATAGCCTACAGGGCTACTATAAACGCTAAAGAAAGGATGGATACGTCATTTCTCGTCCTGACTGAAACGGATGGCTACTATGCCAGCGTTGTATGTGTTGGTAATTGTTGAGTGCTTGGAATATGTTGGTAGTAGACCTTAGCCTTAGCTAAATATATCTAAGGCCTGTTGGTCATCGTGCATGAAAATTGATACAACGCGGTTCGAATGGTTCAATAAAACCTGTATTGTGCTTTTGGACATGGTCAGGAGTGTTTAAGTTACCATTGATATTGCGTAGCGTTGGAGGGTGGTAATGTTTGTTGGGTCGGCATTTTCATGCTTAATGATATTAGAGCCAACACAACAACACCTTGGGTTGCAACAGACCAATGCAGTTGAACGAGCTGATCAGCATCAATACGTCATGAACTTAGATTTCAAGAAAGGTTAGACCAAGATATACTGTCCGCAAGCTTGATAGTATCAAAATCATGTGTGAACAGGGGGTTGCTGGATGCTCAGTGCATGTTTTCATTCGTGTCCTCTACGGGTGTCTTCTCACCGAGAAGAAAAAAATCTGTCATGCGCATATAAGACTCCTCTAATCCGCCTTCCTTCTAAGTGGTTCTTCAAGATTCAACTTACTTCAATTTCTTCGTTTCAATTATCATTTGACCGAAGCTAACAGCCATTATGCATTTCATCCGATTTTTGACCACTTTGGGCCTAGTTTCAACTTGCAAAGCTATCCCTACGTCCAATCCAATCGATTCTCGAGACTTTTGAGTATATCTGCTACTCTTGCCCCAAAGCTTTTCTTTTTCACCTTCCCATTTCTCTTTATTATTCGGCTCAGACATGCCATGTAATGGTGTTGGAATCCCGCCAAGCACAATGAGAACCACGGAGCGAGTCCCGTGGTCACGTTTTGGCCACCCTATTTATACGACGATATTAGGCTTCGTATCTTGACTTGTTTTCTCCCTCCTAGATATACAGAGATTATACAATATATTGCATTTTGACCGAAATTGGTATCGATACCGTAATTGCACAACAGCCGAGCCGGGCTAGCAATCAGCACTAATTTCGTTAAAAAAAAAACCTCAACCGCCCGCAACCATCGCCAAACGCTATGATTTCGTTCATCGCGAGCACGTCAGTTGTTTATACTCTACCCGAATTTTCTTATATGCGGTGTACTCCTTAAAGTGAATTTGATCTCTTAGTTAACACCCCCAACAGCCACCCACCAGTATTTCCTCCATATGCAGATCGAATATCCCCCTCTATTGGGCTGTCATCGTCTGATTCCAAATTCTCAATCCATTCGTGCTCGCGAATTTCTCTCTCTGCCACAGGAAATCCATCATTGCCTCGAAGCCAAGTGAATACATTCCTGGTTACCATCTCAGACACTTCATCCTCAATATCAAAATTCTCAAAGTTAACAGAGGCGCTACTGTTCCACCCAGGTGGTCGTCGGGCTTTAAAACGTATGGTCGCCTTAGCTAAATTGGTTTTTTCCCGCGCAGTCGTCCTGCCATCATTGCAATCCCAAGTAAAACTATGTTGTAGGAGACCATGAACTGCTGAGCATTTAGCGTGTTGACGAACATTGAGGTCCGTGTCTTCCATGGAAGTGAAGCCAAATGGAGCAAATGGAAATAGTGGTGGAACCGTATGGTCTTGTTCGTGGCATAGATACGTAAGCCGGCATTCATCGGCTCGCGAGATCTGGTGGGTGATCGATGTAGCTTTTGGCACAAAATCCTGAATAAAGGACACATGCGTTCCAGTCCAGGCGGCAGCATTAAGATCAACTTTCCACCACCCCATTCGAGCTTCTCGGAGACAGCTCGCCTCGGCGCCTGTGATAAATGTGCCAACCCAGAGAAATCCAAGTCCTGGATCTCTTTTTATGAATGTACTCAAGCGGAGATACATGTCGCTAGCCTTATCCGAGTCGAGGAACGCGAATGAGCCCTGTAACCAAGCTCCGCAGTCATTACAGTACACATCTGGCTCGAAGAAGATGCTATTCAAGAGAGATTTTACACCTCTCGAGTTGCAACTCAGCGTCAGCAGACGGTCTAATTGACAGAGTTCCCCTCTCCAATCTGGAGTCACTTGCTTTCTGCTATGTCGGCTTTCCGCTATGTGCGGTAGATGGGGGATGGGAAGCTCAATTCTTCTATTATCCAACTTCGCTACTGGAATGAGTAAAACCGCTGCGAGTGCTTCTTGGCTTTGGTCTGTGACATCATAGAGAGAGCAATATTCTGAAAGGTAGCGAATTGCATCGCTGAACGATGCGGAACGACAATTAGTAACGTGTGAGCCCGATTGAACATTGGCGGAAATGAGGAATGCCGGCCCTTGCTCGATTCTGATGGACCAAGGTGCGTAGAGAATGAACCCAGTGTTACTTCGGACTGTTGCGTCCCAACCGCCATCTGCTGAGAGTACAGCTGTCCACCACCGAGCAGCATCTTCATCCACATTTCCTACATCTACCACGACAGAGTCTTCGCCATCATATAGCCCTCTTAGCCCATTGCTGGCGTTGAGTTGATCTCCGTGGTTGCTGTAGTCAGGGGCGCGTGCCCCAGGGATTAGCTCAGCCCATCTTGCCGAAAGTATGTATGCCCAGGCAAGCATAAGGACAGGAATGTGGTTGCTCTTGCTGCCGAGACAAGTGGGAATCTTCATTGCCATACATGGGTCAGAAACGAAGGCAATTGGCGTCACGCAGCTTGAAGCCACCTGGAGAACAACGTTTTCCTGAAATGATGAAAGGTCGCAGTAACCTTGAGCGGTTGTCCAGGTGGTTTTACCCCTTACCGTGATTGTGTTTGAGAAAGACTTGTTGACTGAAAGGCCATCTGGGAAGTATGGGTGGTTAGGAAATGCCGAATAAAGGCTAGTAAGGAGAGTTTGTGGGAGGTTCCTGTCTGCCGCGGCGCTCTCCCACAGTGTTGTCCATGTGCGATATCCCTTCTCATACATTGCCTTGAACGCTGCCTCGCTCGGACGGACGGGGTCATTCTCCATCAATAGTAAGATAATTAGTTAGTTGGTAGAGAGATTTGCAAACCTGCGTATATGTGGTGCCGAAATTAGGGATGGCGAGGATGGAGGTTGTCGTATGGCCATCTAACGGTCTTTTTGGGGGGCGGGCGATGGAGGGATGCCGAAGCCCGATAGTTGATCTCTAGCTGTCCACCGGTGAGCCGGTAGGCATCGACTGCCCAAACAGTGTAACGAATAATCTCCTCGAAAAGCTGTCAATGACCATTTACTTAGGTGCATGGAAACAGTCCCAGGTTACTTTCTGTCACATATATTAAACAGAGGGGACTGGTTCTAAAACTGAGCTACTAATTGTTTCTTAAAAAAAAAAAAACAGTCGTACAGGGTAGTCTTACCTTTTCAACACATCGACGATTGTACGGAGTAGAGGAGGGCTTAGTGGTTTTTGCCACATATCATTAATAGCAGGACGTATACCGAGTATTCAACTATAACAGCGCTAATCTCTGCATTAACTCCTAAGTGCTATGATAAAATAACGTCCTAGGAGTGTTGGATGCCGCTTTTGCTCATCAATATCACACGTGAGGCGGCACCGTCTAAATCAAACAACAGAGTTGCGCAATAGGCTTGCAGTTCTTCCTTCCAGTTAGTTCAGCAAGAATGTAGCCGCGACGCAGAAAAGCCGGTCAGTAAGTCGATTTCGGCTGATTCTTGTCACTGGAAGCACACCGCCTCGGCAAATCGTAGCCACTATTTTTGCTTTTCTTAGCGGTGTATTTCTTCCCCAGCCCACGGCTCTTACAAACTCCCAACCTTGAGGCTCAAGAACAGCGTGTCTACTCTCAAAACACCAACAACCTCGACGACACTTGATGAGATTCTGTCCTCCTCACACAACTAAAAGAAACAAGTACCGCGAACTCACAGTATTCTGCAAAAATGCCAGCTTCAGACGGTCTCCGTGAGTTCAGGATCTTTTTGTTCCTAATCCTCTCTAATCCCGTCCACAAAATAATAAAGAAGCGGACAGCTAATGTTTGGGTTCTAGAACCACCTCTAAACGAAGGTGAGCGTGCAATCCGCAGGTCATACGGCGGCTGGACCAACTTCATGCAATCCTATGGCCTCAAGCCGTGGGACGACGATGATGCGGCGGAGGGCAAGGCTATCATAAGTGCGTTGGCGGAACATGCAGAGCAAGAAAAGACTGCCGAAGCAACAAACGCGACTACCGACGAGACAACCAAGACCAAATAAAATATCCGTCTGTTGGCACAAGGTAATAGAGCCAGGGTGACGATGGTGGCTATCGGGGATTGAGCATTTCTTTTCTTTGCAGCAGTCTGCATATAACTTATGCCGTCTATTGTTGTGGATGCAAGCTTTAAGATTGTTTAAAGAAGTTTGGCGACGTATGTATCGAATACGCAATACATATTATATCGCCATCACAGAAGCCATCGTGATTGCCGTGGTCGTGATGGTGTCGGATAATATAAAATTTGATTGGAACTTATTGAATAATTATTTAGTGAGCTCACACTTTTGCATTTTTCCATGTAGCCGACATCGAACCCGACAAGTGGAACTACATCACAAACCGATGTTGGCTTTCAAGTACCACGTACATCGTGAACTGCGAGAGCATCGCCCTCGGCCAGAGCAATAGGGGGACGCCTGACCCTGTTGTCGCTGGCAACATAATGAAAAATAATAATAATACACATTTCAGAAATCAACATCGCCGGCCATCCTTAAGACTAATAATATCTAAGTATGTGAACGGCATAAACGGAGACTAAACGGGCCACCTTCTTTTGACATTTTACTCTTGCCAGAGGTAAATACAACTTTAATTCAAGGGTGACCAGATTATAGAAACGTGCAATAGGTGGTAAACAGTCACTGTGATAGACTACCACCGTGTAATTTAAACTAGGGCGTGCAAGGAAGGCCTAAAATTAATTTT
The DNA here is from genome assembly GCA_032433595.1 of Conoideocrella luteorostrata. Lineage (NCBI taxonomy): Eukaryota > Fungi > Ascomycota > Sordariomycetes > Hypocreales > Clavicipitaceae > Conoideocrella > Conoideocrella luteorostrata. The sequence goes on from JASWJB010000174.1 coordinate 64,389, forward strand.
TGACATATTTATATCAAGCTCTTCTGCGCTATAAGATACCGCACACCATGCAGCGCTATTTTGTAAGGGTTGGTGTCATGGACTGCGGGGATGCGGAACCCGAGACCTCATACCTTTGCATGCTAGGTATACTCAGCGCGATTAGGGAGGGACTGGGGCATATACCTCTGCAACATAGGTCATAAGCTCTTCTGCCGAGATGGAATTCCTCCGAGAGCAGGTTTCGGGGAAAACAAGACAAACGAAGGTGAACTATTTGATGTCACCGGAATTTACTGTATTGTTGATCCGCCAGTGGAGAGCTTGTCCCAGTTTCGGAACCTTGCACTCCACGTCCCTGCGAAGGACTTATTTAAGCTACAGGAGGCGAATCCAGAGTCATTATGGGATCATAAGGATGGCATGTTCATGAAGCCGAACACGCATTTCTGGGTCAAATATCCCATGGTTCTCGCCATGTCGTTCCAGGCAGTATTCACCAGCGAACCTATAATGCTCGTTGTCCTTTGCGACTATAGAGAATTGGCTCCGAGTTTAGGATTTTTCAATGGGAAGATTATCCCTGCGAAGCTGCATTCACCTTCCAGGAGCAGCATTGGGAAAATACTATGACTTGGGAAGGTCTGGAATTTCAAGCACCTCTTATTTGCAGTCCAGGGGATGCCACAGAAATTGGGGCAGGGGCCGATGCCCGTAAAGTTACCGTTTCGTTCAAGAGGGCAGCAACGGGTAATATAGACTTTGGGAATAGTTTTTTGACTATGGATTTGTCCACCATGTAATATTACCTGTTTCGTTTCAAGATTGGCTTCGGAGGCCTTGGGGCGGTGGCAATTGTGTATTGGGTCCGCAGACATCGCCTGTTTGCCAGCGTACTCGTCGCCGCGCTGCAGGGGAAACCTACCGTGCCTGTTGTCTAGTATATATATGGCTGCTTGGGCCTTGCTCTCAGGCGACGCTATCCACGCGACAGTGTTCGAGGGTCTAGTTCAGACGTGAGCACCTCCCAGAGCAGAATTTCGGTGTTGATCGCCCGAACACTGCATTGGAAGGAGTGCCGCCGGTTTAAGTTGCCCCCTGTGGAGTACGGCGGCGGTAGCCCAGCTGCTCACTACCTGCTTGGAAATACTGTAGCTCTGATTGGCTAGCGAATTTCAACTTGACTAAATAGCCAATCATGGCTCAGATATTCCACTGACAGCCAGTCAGCGTTGGTCTTTCCCTCGACTTACATCACTGTGACTCTCAACCTATAAAGGGCGTCATTCCTTTCCATTCAACATACACCATAATTACCATCGCATACAACTCGACCGATTCAACAACCACAAGTACATTTTGTGTCGCAATCATCTCCCAACTACTACAACATCAATCACATTCACCAATTTCCACCATGACTGTCATCAAGGCTTCAACTTGCTGCGCCAAGGACGGTGCCGAGTGCGCCTGTGGTACGTTTCCCATCCCATTGGCCTTGGCACCCACACAGAGGAGCACAGGGACAATTAGCTAACATTTAACGATGTTCAGCCCAAAAAGCAACTTGCTCTTGCGGCAAGCAATCGGCCCTTCACTGCAACTGCAGCAAGGCATCCTCAGAGAACTCCGTGGAAGGGGCGCGATGCTCATGCCGCGCAAGACCTGCCGGTGGATGCACTTGTGACAGGGCGGCCAGGGAGAACGCTGCTATTGCCGGATCAACCTGCGCTTGCGGCTCAAGACCTGCTGGTACGTTTTTATATCGTCTCGCTCCAGACCTGAACTGGGACAATTGCGGAATTTAACGTGGCGTTGTAGATGCATGCACCTGCGAAAAGGCTAGCGATGGGGGCTTCAATCCTGCTTTGGAGATTGACTTCACCACCCGCAAGTGAACCACGTATCCTATTTGTACTATTTGATTGAATTTGCATGGTCTAAGGGAATGTTGGCGGCTGAGGCTAAAGGCGTTATTGGATTACGGTCAGGGTCAGGGTCAGGTTAATAGGCTGATTTAGATCAGCTCGAATACGGGTTGCATACCACATGGTACCGGAGCTTTATGCATTTGCTAGTTTCAGGGGGCGGGGGGTCGGGTGCTTATAGATGAGCATGGTGCAATGAATCGACATCATTATAAAAGACACTTGTCCCAGTCGTAAGACGTGTACGCATGCAGTACATTGAGGGAGAGATGTGGTAGCAGATGGTAGTTTGACAAAGTACTTGGTAAATATGGTGAATTTTACTGTATGCGCTGAATGGCAATCGGGACATACAAGCTCCACGGCATCCCCACAGTCCGGCTATAAATATGACATTTGGCTTAAATTACGATATATTACCACACTCCCCATCAGCACTTTTATATACCTAGACTTTTGCTCTACAAGTCTAAACCTTTTGATACCGTCGTTATCGTAATAAGGGCCGAGGGCATTATGATACACTGCCGCCATCACCAATACCACCACCACCATCGACATCAGTAAATGCTTGCTAACTCCAACCACAGAAATGCAATACGGCCCAGCGCCAGGTTGCCCGCCTAAGTCGTGCTTTTTTGCCCGTAACATCCAATATGAAAAAAAAAGTCTCTATTGTGCCACCCATGCTGCGCATTTGGTTCTCACTTATTGAGCTTGGCAGCGGCATTGGCCAACGAACCGCTGCCCCTGCTGCTGAAAATAGCCATAATGCCAAAACCGACATAGAACAGCGCCAAGGGATAGGCTACCAATACTCGCATACCCTTCATTCTACCGACAGCGCAGAACATACCACTTGCGCTGTATGTGCACCACATGATTGCAGCCGTAGTCAGGACAATCCCAATGGGGGTATCCATTGGCATGACGATCCCGAAAAGGCTTGTAGCAACAAGTGGCAGGAGGCAGTAGCCGAGGACGGAGGCAGATCTGGGGAAAGTAAGTGTTGCAGAGAAATGGCCTCCTTGCTGGTTGGAGGGCTGAGCTGGAGATTCGTTGAATTGAGGCGCGTAGGACTCGGAAGAAGGTGGTTCGGTCGGTGACATTAGGGACAAGATCATGTGCAGCGAAGTTGATCCAAGCAGAGCTAGGCCGTAAATGTATCCAAAATGCACTTTGCCTGAAAAGAGTAGGAACGTTCCGAAGAGGAGGAAGAAGAGGATCGGACCTGCGAGGTCGGAATCGTCCATTATGTGTTGATCGATGCGCCGGAAGGGGTTCAAGACGGCGAGTGTCTGGCATTGAGATTAATACAATGGTTATTAAGCTAACCAGCGTAGTAAATCAGCTTCAAATTTTGACGAACCTTCATCTGCATGTGTCGAAAATTAACACCCAGCTCCTCTAGCAAGGGAGGCTCGCCGTCATAACCCTCTGTCGAGAAAGCGGCCAACCAACCCGTCCTCAATCCGCCATGCTCGCCCATGCGCCCTGATACACCTGCACCACCAAAGCCGGCCGAGGCGAATCCAGCTTGGCCCCCAGCCGCAAAATTCCCCGATGAACCACCACCACTATAGCCATATGAAGCTTGTTGTGGAGTTGCAGCCCCTGAGACGGCGGGTGAATATGATGATGGGTAGAACTGGAGGTTTTGTGCGCCACCAGCACCTGGCGCGCCGTACTGGGGGTTGCTCGGCTGACCACCGTAATAGTTCGACATGGCGGAGGTCGATAAGTTCGACGAATTCGGTGGGGAGATTGCGGAAAGATCGCGGCGAGGATGGCGTGAGGATGGTCGTGTCTGGGAGGCAGTATCAGATGCCAGAAGTCGAACAGGTGGCTAGTGTGGCGTGAAGCTGCCAATGTGGTTAGGACAGCTGTCGACTGGTGCCTTTCCGCTGCGTGCGCGTTTACGAGCGACCGCCGAGCTCGGGTTGGTCCTCAGAGTCAGGAGATGTGGAGTGGATGCCTTGCATACCAGGCAGGAACCAGCCATCCGAGACAGGCTGACAGTCCATCGAAGACTGTAACCGGAGCACAATCAACGAGTGACATCTCAGACAAGAGTAGAGTTACACCAAGAGCCGCATTACAGGGCGACTGAAGTCATGATCACTCAGCAGTGATATGACATGCACCAGGCAGCATGCACTATCTGAAAAACTTTGTGCATCTTTGCACATTACGGCTATTCCTACCACTGAATGGCAACTATCCATGACAAATATTGAAAGCCATGAGAAAGACTCGTTCGTATACGCTGTGAATTCGGTTAGATAGCTTCATAGGTTTCCGGTATAAGCCAAACCGAGAAGAAGCCGGAGGACCAGCAGCTGCGACGCCACTCCTTCCCGGCCCAGAGCAGCTTGGATACGAAAGTCAGCAACACGATGGTCGAGACTGGATAGTCACGCTGAGCAAGGTCTGTTCGAGGCGAAGCAAAGCCGAGCGCATCATGCGTAATCAGACGACTCATCTTCAATTCGAGACAGAGGGTGACTGGTGTTTACGTGATTTAGTTCTTATCAGCAGATACGAAATAAAGTCACAAACAAGTATGGAAGAAATCTCACGATGCCAAGGCACACTGAAAATAGGCATTCAGCGCGGACTAAATCGCCCAAAGACTGCCGTGAGTGCCGTGAATGGTTGCTTTGCGGCTCTATAGCTTGCACTAGGTGATTCAAAATCCGATCCAATAAGGGTCGTTGACTGCTTTGTCCCAGCATGTCCAGGGTGGCTGGGGCATGACGTACCAAACTGATCTGCAAGGTGAACCGTGCGCATCTGGGCACGAGTGGGATGCCGGATAAGCGTGGATGTCGAATGAGGGCGCATGTTACCAGCCTCAACTTTTTTCCTCACTGCCACCACTGTTGCAAGTAAATGCAAGTAAATGTGGCTATAACTTAAGTTTTTTTCTTCTTCTTATGGAAGAACTGCCTGATAAACCTGCTGTGAGATACTGATAGTATGCACTCTTGGAAGCTTAACTTGCATGACTCCAGAGCCTCCCAAAAAAAAAAAAATACAAAGTATACCACAAAACTACGGAGTAATAACATATTGATTGCAGAGGCGTGTAACGGCCTCCAGCGGTGTAACCATCCAACGACGATTGTGGCGGTGCTCCATTTTACGTTTTTTTCTGCAAGCAGTGGCACATAAGCTGCGGTCGGATCTAGCAGAGGCTGGCAGCTCAATACCGGATTACGCAAACCAGACGCTAGTGGACAATAAAGCCCACCGCTAGAGCCCTCTAGTGAGTGAGTGGCAACGCCGGTACTCCGTATATTCATCTAAGAATAGAGACAAGAAAAAAAGAAAACCACAAAAAATTGCGGTGGTGGGTGACGTGTGTAAGCTGCCATGCCCTTGGCGGTTTCGCATGGCGGGATACCAACCTCTTAGAAATCCGCCATGGCCGGTGCCGTTATTGTGTATAAGTAACGGCCCCCCGCTGCTCAGGAAATGGTGATGTTTATTCCACAGATCACTGCATTCAGACACACTTGCCATCCATCCTTGGTCAATTCCACGTCTAGCCTTACGAGATTTCGCACCAAACTATACACCATCTCAGCAACATCTTCACCACCGCCGACATGCGAACCACCGCTACTCTGTCTGCCATCTTGGCCGCTTCCGCTGTCATCCAGGCTGCAGTCCTCACTACTGAACCTTCAGTAACATCATCCACGGTCACTGTCGTCTCACCACCTCTCTCAACCGGAGTCACTTCACACCACCATCACGGAAACACTACTGTAGTAGTGCCTCCCTGCTCAACTCCTTTCCCTACTTCCTCCACTGTTTCCGGAGCGCCAGTTCCCTCAGGCAACTCCACTGCCACGTTCACCACCGGTACGGGCCTGCCTCCTGTTCCTACCACCACCAACACGGCTGTGCCCACTGCTGGCGCCGCCTTGAACGCCCAAAACTCATTCCTGGCAATGGGAGTTGCCGTGGTCATGGCAGCTTTGACTCTGTAAAGGCAAATGGGAATTGGAGTTTTGAATCAACAGTATTGGGCCCAACGGGGACTTGCTTTACGGCGTTTGGGATCAGCATAATAGACTATACGGTATCACAGGCCCGTCCTAATAATGCAGTGGCATCTGCGAGCATCGAGGTATAACTGGGGAATATTTCAAGACTCGGCGAGTCTTGGTAATTATAATATTATATATACACCTTCATTTACATTCTGAAATTACTCATTCAAATCGCTCAACGCCATCATGTGACCCGTGTGTGTGTGTGTGGCAGCTTGAAGCTTAAATATTTCCTCCGTTAGCTGCGGAAATGGCAGCTCTGGATGAAGATTGAAATCGATCAAAATCACGAACGAGGTCAGGGAAATCCTTGATGATGTCGAGCGCCTGAGCCTTCAACCCAGCCATCTTGGCGTATCGTTCTTCAGCACTCTGGCCAACGATGGAGCCACCACTGCCGCTCTTGGCCCATAGTTCTGTCATCTTGTTCACAGTCTCTATGAATTGGTCAAAGTCGCATTTTCGAAGTGTTTCCTAGTATATTTATGTTAGCACATCAATGGTAGCGCATGTACAAAAAAGGTCACAATGGTCAAGCAGCCACTGGACACAATGAGCAATGAGGATTATCAAGGCTTTTAAATACCTTTGCTTTATGTCCATATCGAATAGTAAAAAACATGGAATCGTCTGCGTACCCGGGAACAGCAAGCATGGCTTCTGTGACCTCGGTTGCTCTCTGCGTTCCCGAATTGGCTTTTTGACTCATGGCTGATCTATACATGCAGTGACCTGCTTTGAAGATTGATTGCGGGGACGACCCCTAAGTCTGGTGCGGTTCAGATCTGTGAGACTCAATAACTATGTCGCCACTCAGAGTGAAGTAGATGCGATCGATGTGCTACGCTATGTGGGAGTGATACCAGCAACTTTCAGGATTACTACAAGGTGAGGGTGGTGGAAGTTGAAGTGGGTCTCAATGGATGAACCTGACAACTACGGAGTCTTCCTCCCAAAAATGGCAGGGCGGCTTTGGGCCGTTACGTACTATGGTCCGTCCGCACAGCCTCGAACGCCATCTCTTGGCCCATTAGGCTGCAACATTCCCGTCCACTGGCCGGTGTCGAGATGTGTATGTTGCATTTCGCCTCAAAAGCTCAGATAATGGGACAGACGTGGCTTTTCATGATCGTGCTAGATAATATGGTCTAAAACGGTCTGCCGTTATGCTGACAAGCATGCATGCTGCCTGTATGTGCGGACAGAGTTTGCGCCCACACTCGACGTTATCTGTTCCCGGTACTGCACACTGACTAATCATGACGCTTAGGCCCCCGTACTCCATAAAATTTATCGCACACTACGGACCTTGGAAGACTTCAGTTTGCGACAAATTAACCACAATACCATCGTCAGTGATATTACGCGTTGCATCTATCAAGTTGTCCGTCCGAGATACCCTGCTTGCCGCAGTAACATAACCCATCACTCCCAAATTTGCCAATATGGCGAGGAATCGGCCGAAGCGCAGCGACGATAGAGACCGCGCCAAGAATTGGCGGCATCGCCAATCATCAAATTCCACGCGAGGGCCGCCATTAAATTCGTACGACAGACAACCGCAGCGCTCTGACAGTTGGCGACCTGGGGATGGCGGACGTGGTCCTCGCGGCGATCAATACAGCCATCGCAACGACTTACACCATGCGTCCGACTCGTACCGGCCCCAAGTTCCACAGGGAGATTTCACCTTCCGCTTCGACAAGCCTGCCGGGGTCGCGGATCTTCCACCCATTGGCCGCAATTTTGATCGCAAAGGCCCTACAAGGGATCGACGTGGTCCGCCTAGGCATTCAGGGCGACGGTGGCAGCCCCCTCCCCCTCCCTCCGAGCGAGCGCTTATCACTGGTGCAACACTCAATATCCCTGAAGAACGATTAAATGATGGAGACGCAGGTGTGAAATTTCGAGATCTGGACGATCTATCGGACGATGATGAACTTGAGATGGATATTTCCTCTGCCTCAGAATCAGAGGGGCCTTCAAGGAAGCGTGCGCGCATTGAGGTTTCGACAGCCGAAGCGGACGAAGCACCAAAATGGTCCAATCCAGATCCTTATACTGCATTGCCTTGCCCGGATGAGACGACACAAAAGAAACGGGATGTTGTGAAACTCATTCGGAAAGCTAGACTGGAAGAAGCGGCTAAGCCTGGTGTTGCCACTGAAGCTGAGGACTTCTTGTCTTTTGATCTGACGGAAGACGAAGCCTCCGAGGAAGACCCCGAGGAAGATATACCCGCACCGCCATCTGAACCTCCACCTCCGCTACCCCCTACTGGACCTGCTGCTCTTTCTCGTCCTCGCGGGATGGCTGGGAAAGGGATTGAAAATAGCCTCCCCACGCCAGATCAATCCGGGCCGCTTGGGACCAGGAAGCGCATGGCAAACGACGAGATAAAACCTCCCGATTACGGACAATTGAAAAAGGCTACAATAAAACCATCCAAGGGCACCATTACTTCCACCTGGCTTGCAAAGAAGGACGAAGATTCATGTCCTTGGCAACTGCACAATCATTCTTCTACGCACAATATGGCATTCCGGTATGTTCTTTAAGCCTGGGTGGCAGCGATATTGATCTCTAAGGCAGTGCTGACTGACAATTCTCACATAGACTACACAAGGAGATTATCGACTTCTATGAGTATGTTCGTCCGCGGGATTTTGAACAACGCATCCGTGACAACCTAGTCGACAATCTGCGCAAAGCCATGAAACGAGACGCGCGCAACTTTGCCTCAGCTCAAGTGCATCCGTTTGGCTCCTTCATGTCCGGCTTGTACCTCCCCACAGCGGACATGGATCTTGTTGTCTGCTCAGCTAGTTATATGCGCGGGGGCCCTCCGACATATCTTAGTGCCAAGAGTTGGTTGTACAAGTTCTCAAAGTTTCTGACTATGCAACATATTGCAGACAATACGTCGATTGAGGTCATTGCACATGCTCGAATTCCACTTGTCAAGTTTGTAGATAAGCTCACAGGACTGAAGGTTGACGTTTCGTTCGAGAACTTGGGAGGAGTAGGGGCCGTTGACACGTTCTTGTCCTGGAAGAAACAATACCCGGCCATGCCCATTCTAGTCACGGTTATCAAGCACTTCTTGCTCATGCGTGGACTGAACGAGCCGGTAAATGGAGGCATTGGCGGCTTCTCGGTCATATGCTTGGTTGTTAGCATGCTGCAGCTAATGCCTCATGTTCAGAGTCGGAGCATAACACCGGAGCATAATCTCGGTGAGATGCTGCTAGAGTTTTTCGAGCTGTACGGTCGGCAGTTCCAATTCGAATTAAATGCGATATCACTTACCCGGCCCGTTGGGTACATAAGAAAGGTCAGTACATCACAAACGCTTGAAAGCACATTCGGCGCAGAGAGCCACAGGTAACGTACTGACAGTCGTGATTAGTCCGAGGTTGCAACATTTAGCTACAAAAACAGGGATCGCTTATCCATCATCGACCCGAACAACTCTGCAAATGACATCTCTGGGGGCTCTTCCAATACCAATGCGATTATGGCGCGGTTCGAGGATGCTTACTATGCTTTGAGAGATCAAATGAGAGAGGTTGCGCTGCACCCTGAGAGTGGAAGCATTCTCGATCCGATCCTGAGAGGAGATTACTCCTCCTTCAGACTCCAGCGAGAGTATTTAAAGCACATACACGAATCAACTATCGGACCCTGCTCAGATTAAGTACGTTCATCAGGCACATGCCCAAGCATGAGGTGAATTACGAATACGGCGTTAAGGATTACCATGGATTATTTGCATATGCATACTGTCCCGCAAGGGATGTGGGAGTTTCAATATGGGAGAGAGTAGTGAATGGAAGCCGGGAGGTTGGGAATTGTATTATAACGGATGCGACGAGTAGCGCCGACTTTCTCCTGCTACACTTGACTGATTATCCGGTCTTGTAGTACCACGGCCAGCCTTGAATTTTTCTTGCTTGGTTGAAATCATACCCATATTTAGCTGCTGTATCACGCACTCTTGGCCTTGCTAACATTCGCAGTGACATGAATTTCTTGCTGCGCGAACGAAACGGCCTACGGCTTAATTTCACGTTGACCGATTTTTGATTTTTTTTGACAGGGCATGCGCTGCAGTCGCTAATTGGAACGTGAATCGCTCCTTTTTCCGCGAGCTCAGATCTTCAAATCAGGCAGGTCGAATGAATGTATTTGACCTGCCACCCGGTGGCTATGCCATCATTTTTCCTCACTGCAAGCTCTGCCATACGTGGAGTTGCGGAGAGGGAAGCTTTGTTTGGGTTATGAACCGGTGGTGCAGAGTCCCTGCCTAATCATTATTGGTTGGTTTTGACTGATACGCTTGGTTTGTTAGTGGTGTTGCGATGGAGCAATGCTCTTGAAGTAGTGAAATACGGGTCGGCGTCGGAACTCCCGCCACCACTCACTTCGTTATTTTGATCCCGGAATATTATCATTTATACGAGACTAACATCAATCATTCTGATTTCCTATAATCAACTACTTTATATAATCCTATTTCTGTATCAGGGGTATCAATGCCATGCATTAGAATGAGCTTCAACATCTTTCCGTCACGCAACCAACATATATATGCTTTCCATTCTGTGTATCTCGTGAGTATTCATTCCGTCTCTCATGACCTCCATTCAATTATGTGCTTTAAATAACAAGGGTATAGGTATATGGTTTAACGCCGTGTATGCTCCCGGCCAGAAGGCACCATGCGACAAATGAAATATGCTATGCAAAAGAAGAAAAAGCCACCCCCTTTGAATTCGCTAGAGGGTGCTGCTCTTTCGGAGTGAAAATAGAGACCATCCCTTGCGGCGCTCATCACTTCGCGAACCGTGCTTCTCGTGATCCTCGTCTTCGAGCTCAATCCTGTAGCGCCGCACGCTGCCGGAGTCGTCGTCGAATGCCACATGTCGGGGCGTGAAGCAGTCAGGCACGAGGTGTCTCCTGATCCAGCCCTTGACCCCGCGGCTGGCGGCGTCAATGGCAGCATACTCCAAGCGACGGGTGCTGTCGCTGGTCCAGTAGTGGGTAGTAGGAGGAGGCAAGTGAGCTGACGGCTGTGTGCGTGACGGCGTCTCTGTAAGCTCTACCAGATCCGGGGTGGGAAACTGAAAATACACGGCGGGCTGGGCGTGCTTGTTGGTGCCGCGAGGGTGCACTGCCTGCACAGTAGTTAGGGGATATGACTTTGCAGATCGACGGGTAGATGGCCGTGCTCGAGCTCGAGATGTCGCCAGGGCATCGTTTGTAGACGAGCCGTTGGACATGCGCCGCGGTGAATGACCGGGTCTGGTCTGGGACATGGAGTTCCGTGCTGATCCTGAGATGTGTGATTCATACCCCGAGTCCTGCCGCTGCATTTTGACTGACGTGGGGCTCTGTCCTACTTGCTTCGTGTGTGGTTGCGAGTTGATGGCGTCTCTGTTCCGAGGAGGTGAGGGTGGTTCCTGGAGTTCGATGTCGTGAAAGCTGTGATATGTCGTATCCGACGCGGCGAAGCTGGATCTGTCCATGATGGGCAATGCGCCAAAAATGCGAAGACAGTCCACGAGGGGGGCAAGGTATCAAAAGCAGTTGGTATCCGGCCAAGACGGGAAATATAAAAGAGTAAGAGGAGAGCTGAGTTGAGTTTGACGATCAAGACCGATATTTGAAGAAGCGGCTAGTCGTCCATGGCCTGGACGGGAACGCAAAATGAGCGGCTCTAGCCTCCCTCAATCGATTGACCCGATGGAAAGAATCCACAGTCCGTGTATCCCCAAGACAATTTTGTTTTGGATAAGAATAAGAACAACAACAATAATAATGCTGGTGATGCACGTTGCTGTGCTTGCCAAAGTTGCGGTCTGCAAGGGCTAACAAGGGCCACGATGGTGTCGCCGTAGCCGGGGGCGCTGTAAGAGACGGCGGTGTCTAGTCGACCGGAGCAACGATGCACAAACGAGCGGGCACCAGTGGACTTCAAATAATAGAAAATAAAGATATTATGAACCACAGATTTCGTTTGACTGAATCGAATTGGGGGGCAGCCGGGGGGTGGTTTTGACTATCCACCCGCTCGCGGCGGTGAGAGCGCCGTCCAGTCTCAACTTGAAATAATAAAACACCAATGATGCTTGCCGTACGGACACAATATGGACCAGACGACGGAGTAGTATCCGCTTCGTCTCCGTTCTGATTAACCGCAGAGGATGCTTTGTGGGTTAGGTATGCCCCGGCCGAGGACAACCGAAGCCAATAAACTCAGCAGGAACACGCCGCCGTGCACAGCAATGTGAGGGGAGAGGAGATGGAAGTAGTACCCGCTCGCAAGGGTTTGACGGATGGCGTCTGCGCCGCAGCGTATGGAGTAGAATGACTGGTTCTGCAGCTCGTTGTGGGTATGGAAATGGATATGGTTATGGAATGGGAGGGCGCAGCAGCTGTTGGTTGCTGAACTAACGTAACGACCAATCTTGGGAACGCCAGATGTTAGAAATACCCGCTTTCTTTGGGCCAAATCGTGGGGGGAACTGAAAAATGAATGGCAATGGCAGCAGTGAGGGGTTGCGTGCTTGCTCGATTTGTTGGGATGAAGTGGATTTTTCGCGGGATGAAGCTATGGAAGCGAAAGCGATGGCGGTGACGGACGACGATGGTTGCAGCTGCGGTGTCGGCAGGGGTTCACCGTTCAAGAACCAAGGGCAAGACTGATGCAAGTATGTATGTAACTTAGTTGCTGGGGGGGGGGGGGGCGGTTTTGCATTTATGCCAGTTAATTCTCAGAATTGAACCTCATTTCCCTCCCCGCAGGCGAAATATAAAAGTCGACAGCCGAGGAGGGTGGTGGCTGCAATGTAATTTAATATCCAGAGTACGGAGTACGGAGCACAAGTATGTATGGTGTTGCGGAATAAAAGAGAGCAGAGGGAATACTAGCTGAAAGCTACCGAAATTCGCAAATGGCGGTAATTATAAAACTCGTCGATCCTCCTGTGTGTGTGATGAGGGACAGGCCACTTTTCAATTCATGAGAAGGATAGACGTGTGTGATGCCGTGTGTGATGCTATGTGTGATGTGTGCATTTGACTCACGCGGTGGTCAAACTTGTCGCAATTGACATCAGACGGCTTCAGTGTTTCCCACCTCTCTGCGCTGGCTTGTGGTGGTCATGCGTAGTCATGCGCAGACAAACTTGTAGGCGCATGCAGCGGGTAGGCGGGCGGGTGCAGCCGATGTCGCTGCATGGACGGGGCGGATGAAGGGGATTGAGCCACTCGGATAGACAGTGACGAGACGGCTTAATTTGTTTATTCCCCCCTGGCTGTTCAAGTCCACTGGTGCTTTGTGGTGCTTTGGGAGGAAGAAAGGATTGTGAATTCGCAATGCGAAGAAGCGTTCGTTTGGCAACGATAAACGAGAGGTATGAATACGGCTCAAACACTCCCAGCAAGATAGACTTCCTGTGCAAGCAAACCTTACGTTGTTGGCTGCGCACGGCATCGCCGTCCGAAAGGCGAGACAAGAAGACCCTTTATACCACCATCTCTCCTGCCGGTAGAAGCCGCGGTATTTGCCCATCCTGCATAACCTTCCCGGCTGGCATGCAATTGCGTGTACTCCGTACTACACTCCGTAGTTGCACATACACATGCTCTGAAGTAAGGTGATGCAGGGCAAACCAGTGTGCTGGAGTGCGTGTGAGCCCTCCCATACGCCCATACCGTACGCCCATCCTTGTCTAGAGTGCCATCATGTGATGGGTCAGATAGTGGTTGATGGCGTGGCAGCATGGAAGGGTGTGTGCCATTGCCCGTCACATGCTCGTGATGCGATGTGGCGGCGATGCCCAATCACTTTGCTCGACATCAGACGGGTCAGTCGATCAGCCGGCACAGTACGGAGTACGGAGTGCTCCGTAAATAACCAGTGCGAGTTCATTTGGCATTTTTGTTGATATGACATTGGTACGGAGTACAATCAGAAGCAAGACCACGTCTCCTCGTCCAAGTTGATGAGACGGCCCGGAGACACTGCGCTCGGGAACAAGTTCCAGACCGGGGATGCTATTCCGGGCTGTGACACCACATACGAAGTAGAGCTTAAGCCACGACGCGCCAGATGGAAGGGTAGTACTCCGTAAGTAGACTAAAGCTGCGTGATGATAACTAGTTAGTGTACTCCGTACTCCGCACAGAGTACGCTGTTCTCTCTGAGAAGCAAGCCATGGACCTGCTCCAGGGGGGTGCTGGGCTGGCGACAAGAAGGCGCAGAGAGCCATGTAGTCCATTTTCACTGCCCATCCTGCCCTAGTTTGACCGCTCCCGAGCGCCAGAGAAAATATCGGAAATCCCCAAATTCACGCCCACGACGACACTGACGACTGAGTATAATGAGTACCTGGATCTGGACCTCACGGGCCGGCTCTGCATGCCTCGGCCTCCACCCCAGTCACGGGCCGCATCGTCAAGGACTAATCAGTGGAGCCGCTAGGCAGCCAGGGGAAAGCAGATGTTCAAATGTACGGGGTGCAAATGGCGCAAATGGCCAGGCACCGAGAAGATGGATGGACGGATAGGGTGGCACATGTCCAATAGCTGAGGACAAGAGTGCTACGTCTTGTGCTGCCATTGTTGCCAGGGTCTCGATAAAGGGAATTTTTTTCTGGCTTGTGAAAATTGTTTGGACATGATTAAGCAGTCAGTATTCACGCGCGCGGGACAATATCCCTCCCCCAGTCAGCTCAGCGATGTACGCGCCGGGGTACGGAGTATGAAGCAGAGAGGAGCTCTTGTACGGAGTCTTGTTTGTATTTTATCTAATTACTACGGAGTACTCCGTACGGAGTAATTACAGACAATATTATGGCCTACAAGCCACTTCTTGTGTATGATAGAACCTCGTCGCCTATTGTATAAATTCAGTGTCAGCCATAGCCCTCCCAGCAGATTCTGGCGGCAACCCGAGCCACACTATAAAGCACAAGCACGTAAAATCATGATATTGCCAAGGCCTTGTGCTAGAACAATTTGGATTTACTAATAGTAGAATACCATACAATTCTAGCGCGAAAATGGTGGTTGTAAATACACATTTTATGAGGCAGCTCGCAATAGCTGTTACAGGATCTATCAGCCTCTGGGCCTAATTGGAGCCAGGTACGCGCATGACCTTGCTGATAATAGTTGATCTGCTGAAGCACGAGGGTAGCATTATGGCGCCAGGATCTATCTGAAAGTTAGTTCGGCGACTAATGACTGCAATTTGACTCGTCGGCAAATGCACTCATAACGACTATGATCCAATCGAGACACCAGAGCGAAATATCGACAGAGCCTGAAGGAATCAAAATGCAGCCTGTTTCTCTAGGTGTCGCCTTCTGGCTCCAGTCTCCAGTAGCAGAAAAGTCGGCTGCCGAGCTGAAGTCGAACAAATGAGAGTGCGCTTTGATCCGACAGCTAGACTATTGCGTGTCGTAAAGATCTTGTTATGGGCTGAAACGGAAGAAAGAGATGCCACCATGTTAATGCCGTCGCTAGCTCTATTATATAAGGAGAAGAGAAAATAAGAGAAAAGAATGAAGCAACCCCCCCACACCCCCCTTCCCAACAAAAAAAAAGGCTTTTCTACTCAACGGAGGCGAAGTAATGCCAAATTCTCGCAGGGCATTGCTGTCTCCACAAGCTTGAGAGTCCGTGGTGTTGTGCGGCACGCACACATAGATTAGCTACATCGGTAATTTGGGAAACGCCCTTTTCTTCAAAGGCGCTCCGAGCCTTCATCTGGAGGGCATTATCATCCTCATCAAAATCCGTAATATCTATGCCTATCAGTATCATCCAATCAAGCCCCTTAAATGCAGAGGTCGAACGCTCCGTGAGGAAGTCTCAACGATACCCGACCATGGCGCCCCATGAGTCTCCATGCCTTCCTCTTATAGAACTTTCTCTCAAGAAACTCATTTATAAAAAGGATTTGTAGTGGGAATTCTGGGTGACCAGAAGCACTCGTGATACTCTGTATCATTTGGCTGAGCTGCAGCAACGCGGCCGGATTGTCGGAACATGTCCCTCTTCCTCCTTCTGGGCTCTGCTTTCCAGGTCCATGTTTGTCGGAGATGTCCACCGAGGCCATGCACAAACACGATATCGATCTCGGGAGATGCTCCTCCTTGGAAGACAGTATGGAGCCCAAAGTTGCCGTCTATAAACGCCCTCCCGGCGACCTCTGCGGGAGGAAGTCGGTCAAGAAGTATCGCAGCCATTGCCCGGCGGATCAAAAGCTACTCAAAACTGTTGTGCAATGTCGATAGAACTTCAAGAGGCCTCAAACATATTGGGATGACAATGGTTTTTGGTGCCTGGCTAACTTTTTCTTGGCCAAGTAAAGGGACTCAGTAGCAGGCATGCATGTCTGCCTGTCCGCCTCGCAGGCAAGAACACCTGCACAACCACCCTTCTATCACACAGGATGACCGGCCAGACGCATCAATGTGGCTGGGCGCCTCTGACAGGGGACATGGGATTGCCAAAGGAACAATGCTTACGGAGTACTCGGCATGTCTTGATTGGCGGGAGCGTCGAAGAATGAGGCGAACACGCAAATTGATCACCTGGAGCTTGATCAATCGAGTGGCAACAACTATCGCATTTGAAGTTAGACTTGAATAAGAATTGTACTACGTACTGCGTCATATATACTCGGAAGCTTTGCTAGAATCAGGTGCGTTTCCAGTCTTGTTCGACAACCTAGTATAGTCGCCCATTCCACCATCCCACCATCTATTTATCGACTTCTGTGATAGGTGTGCCATTTATTTTCGACTAGCATGATTAAACTATCCGGATTCACGCCAAAAAAAAAAATAGAAGAAGAATGAACACCGCTACAAAACACCAAGCCATCAACCCCTACTTTGATGATAAAGGTGAGCCGCCCCATTGAGTCTACCATTGGCACCGGGTGGGTAGGATTTCGCGTGAAATACACGTCAGCATAGCTCAGGGCGAGGCACAGTTCAAGTGCCCAACGGTACGAAGCAATTTGTCGTCTTCCGCGGCGTTGGAGGCAGCAATCGAGTGGGCGTTACAACAAGTACACTTCAGCCTCGCCTTCATAAATCCACACATCCGTCCCACTTACTCTGACAGCTTAATTTGCCCGCCACCAATCGTCATGCGCAGCTCGTAGCACTAATCTTTCTGCAAATGTCATATCGGCACCAATCCCAGCCCAAGTTCGGCATCAAAGGTCTGTTGACGTCGCCCAACGATGCCAGCCGTGCCGAATGCAGTGGCTTTTCATCGCCCCTACACTATTTGCAGCCCCTTTGACTAGTCACATAGCAATGGCGAAGGCCACTCGCAAATACATCCATTATGGAGCACGTAGGAAGAAATATCAAATGCCTTTGAGCATCCTTGCTTCACAATATGTCCATAGTCATATTTGTGGTCCGCCTTTTGTCGGGTGAAACAACCTAGTCTCCTATGAGTTTATCGCAGTCTCTGCTGCCTCCCTGGCATAACCGTCACCAAAACCATTAATCCAGGCATTACCTCCACGGCCGATTAAAGCGTTTTATACGTTGATATTCTCCTAAACATTACACTCGTATGCGGGTCAGACAAGGCGTGTTAAGCTAACGTAGCTATTGAATTCTTATTATAGGCGACGGCGTATCGGGCTGACGAGGGTGCGCTTTTGTGGACATTGATTAGTCGCAACGTAGTTAGATGCGTTAGCGATAACCTAACGATGTGCTCCGTAGTTCTAACCGCTTATTAGTTGCTTCGAATTATATTAATTAGTTATTTAGCTGGCCAAACGGGGCGGGAGGATGGGCGCCAGTGAATCGCGCCGCTTCCGCCCGGAGCAAAGCCCGATCGTGTTGAGGCGGAAGGAATCGCAGTGAACAGGGTCCCTCGTCACTTGCTCCATCGGCACTTATATGCCGTGGGCAATTTTAGCGGTGGGTCATGTAGCTCGATTCCATTACGGGCGACGACCAGTAGAGGTTGACGAATAGTTAAGTCTCGGGGAACTTCTTTAATATTACTCCGTACAGCTCTGTCAAACGGAAGTCTGGTGCTACGGAGCACTCCGTATATCTTGTTCAAGCCGGAGGTAGCCATATCATTGTAGCGCATTGGATTGCTTTTGTCATGAAGATCAGTGCTGTAAATAGCTAGATTATGACACCCCAGCAATGATTCTGAGCCACCACTCTACACGATTTGGTTGTTTCTTGGCTCGGAATTACTGGTGGCCCACTGTACGTGAGGGAATTACTTGGTGGCTGTACTTGGCATGCAGGAAGCTTTCAGCTGGGTCAGATATTGCCAGGGAATGTTAAAATCGAAGTCAGGAATTGGAGCATAAATATGACAAAGTTTTCGCATGGATTGAGGGAATTCAGACACATCAACTTCAAGGGATTCGTTCTGTTCAACTATGTCAATTTCCACTGTTACGTTCCATGACTCTGGCCCTCACCAAACGTGCGTGGCAACTGTATTTCCTGCACCCATCTACTCCATAGACGCAACGCCTTGTGGTGGGAGAGCGCGGAACCGATGAACAGGAAAAGTAAGACTGGTTGACATCATAGCGTCCCCAGATAAACAGGCAGCTGTTCATTGAGCATCTCATCGGCAGAAGTCATTTGATTAGACACACAATGGGTATACGTTGTAACTACAGACTACACGGCTCATAACACTCAGGGTTGGATGGATCGTATTCATGCTGACGAGAGCATGAGGGGGGAGATCACGCACACACTACGGAGTACAATTACAGCCTTCAGGGGCAGTGCAGCCACAAAATGATGGCATCACCCTGTGAGGATAATATGATTGGAGCGAGATTTCAAAAAGGCTCTCTTAGCAAAGAGATTCAGGAAAAGTCAAATTTCAGCCTTTGAGCAAAGATCAGCGAAGGAATAGGTTGGCACTGAGTTACATGATATACACCTATCTCTCAAGGCATGCTTACCAATCCAGCTTGGACGTCTCTTTGAGAAATTGAATCATGGACTTGCGAGTCTCACCTTCTGAGACTCACTGTACGGATTGCTCAGCTTCATGGTTTGCTGTTGTTGACCAAAACCACCCAAAACCCACGAAACCTGCTGCGGGGTTGTTCGGGCGGATTGAAGCAAACTGGTGACGCTTTAGTTCTCCCAGGTCAATGAATAATAAAGGTATGTGGCTTCCTGTCGCTTGGTGCATAATTGATCAAATGGTCTGACAACTTCTCGAGTGAATCCCAGAAGCGAGTACAGGTGGAGCACAGAAGGCACTTAAGCCACCTGTGAAAGCAGCCAACCCACGGGAGCAATAACCGATTGATGATCCCGGCTGAATTAGTCTATGTGCGGGAGCTGGCACACGTTGAATGGTATGACGAAGCACCCAAAACCGGCGGGGAGGCAACCCAAACCACACGGCAGGGCAATAACCTTTGATACGTAACACGCAATGTGCGGGCCAAAGCTAAAAAGCCTTGGACACCCATTCCCAACCCGTCAGCATCCGCCGATCCTAGTTCTGATTCGGATAGATAGCGTGGGGTCTAAAGGTGTCTTACCGGTGTGGTGTGCGCACCGTGTCAGCTTGGTGGGAGTTTTTGACTACATATTGTAGGTATACATAAGCGACTTTTTCTGGATACAAATTTTGCGTATGCTGCCACTAGCTAAGGAAAACTATGTAGTGAGCTCCGGAAAGTGGTGCCCATGTAAGTCGTCGTTTATCCCTTTTTATCATCCAGCTGTCGTAAAGTCTAAAGATAAACATTTCATTTTAAACCCCCCTCCCCCCCCCCCCTGTTAGCCCACCCCATGATCATCTTTCATCGAGTTACAGCTCCTGATATGGCACCATTTATCACGCACCGACTATGATTCTCACTCCAGCGTCACATCCCAATTATCCGCGCTGCCCGACTTCAGAAACTCCATCCACCCAACCTCATCCCCCATAACCACATCCGCCGCCTCCAACGGCGGCACATTCGGCCACATCATGCTGAACACGTTATTAATCTGCGTCTCTGGACTCTCCCCGACTGGCTGATTCTCCAGCCACTGGGGAGGCGCCTCCTCGAGAACCGCGTGAGCCGTGTGGTCCGGATCCATCTTCTGAAAAGGCGTTCCTCGCGGTGTGTCGGCGTCGTCTAAATATCTGCTGCACAGCTCCGATATGATTTGATGGCATCGCGATGAACTCGCGTTGACAGAGCTCATAGCCGCAATGACTTTGAGCGTAATGCTGATTTGTCGCCGCCAGTCGTGCGCTTCTGCCGCTGAGGGGTCGTTTCGAAGGCATATGCATGGTATCAAAGCAGCTTGGAAGAGAAAATACCTTATTCCAACAGTGTCAGCACGTGGGATTCTCCAATAAATCGTCAGGTGCGGCAGTTACACTCACAGTTCGTACCACGCCGCCAGGCGGTTATGCTCATGCTCCTCCCAAAATGCTTCAATGGTTTCAATGGTGTGCTTTGCATCCGCTAGGCACTTCTCGTAAGCTAACGTGCTGGCCTCGTCCGCGTCAGGCCTCCTTCTGAGCGCTCGACGAATCACGAATGGCCGATACATGATGATCCGTAAATTCCGCAGGCGCCACGCCATGATGGCCTGCGGCAGAGCATACCGTCTTGGAACCGTCGTCCCTTCCGCGAAACAAGCCGGCACGCTGGCGCGCCAGGGCTCGATCAGGGTTGACTCTAACCGAATCATTTCCTCTGCGGTGGGAAACGACTTGGAAATGACCTTTTCGTAGCACCCGTGCGTGGCGATGTGAAATCTCGCCTGCGTGGCTACCGCCGTGTACGGTGTGATTTGGTCGCTCTCGCGGGGATACGAATGCGATGCAGCCGTAAGGTCCTTGTCATTGACGTTGAGGGGGAAAGCGACCTCTACGCCTTTATACGGCCACACATCTGGCCGACCAAATGTGATGCTTGCGCCAATGTCGAAAGAGCAGAGACACCACCATACTCGTCTGCGGATCTCCATGTTCAGTGGCGGGATGTTCCAGCCTTGGAATTCTTTGTGAAGACCCAGACCCATGGCCATGCGTCCAGATAGGCCAAGGTAGTTGTACCCCGAGTTTGGTTTATCCCGCTTCTGCTGGTAGTTGGAGGCGAGTGTCAGAGCTTGGAGTAGACTGAGGTTGCCGACTTCGAGGAAATTGAAACCCATGATTGACCGGGCGTGAGCGAAAAGCGACATGTCAAGGGTATCTGCTGAGGACGGAGCCGACGTCCACGCACCGATGGCGGCAACAATGTAGGCGAGAGCTGTCCAGCACGCCCCGTTGGGACGAGAAATCACTTCGCTGTACTGCGCGCGGAAAGTCGGTTCGTGGACAATCGGGTAGCTAACGTGGTAGCAGCGGAAGAATGCGTCGATCATGGCCTCCGAGATGTGCCGGTTGGGATTTGGCTGTGGCGTGATAGAGTTTACAAATGATGTGGTTGGCTCTAGCCTAGACGGTGTCCGTCTTCGCGTCTGAGGCTCGAGGAGGCGTAGCAGAGCCGCACCAGAAGCTACTCCTAGATATCCTGATTCACGCTCGTTGACGCTGAGGGATGCCATGCCATCTGCTAACGGGGTGTCATCCCCAATGATGTCGCCCCCTGTCTCTGGAGAAAGAGAATACGCGCGCGCCGAGTCATTCTCATTCCATTCAAAGTCTTCAAGTGGAGGGCCTTCCAGCATCCGTGGATGATCAGCATCGGGATGTCTATGAGGGGCAAGACTTGGATCAGCCATCGTATGCCGCGGAGGCGACTTTTCCGGGGATTTTGTATTTTGATCTGGGGCATCTTTCACTGAGGCACTTCTGTCATCATTTTCCTTGGCTTCACCTATTGCATTTGAGAAGTTGAATGCCGGGTCAGCTACTTGACCTTGTGACGAGACAGCAGCAGCAGCCTGATCTCTTTTCTCCCATGATCTTAAATGTGGCGGTACCAAGTGTCGCATCTGCTTCAATAAAGCTTCAGCTCTTTCCAACCGCGTTTCTACCTCTGTAAGATGTCTATCAAATCCGATGTTAGTAAGCGGCATTATCATGCGGATGAGATAAGAGGTGAGCCGAACTTGCGAGTGAGCGGCGTTCGTGAGTGCTTTTCATAGAGGCAATGCCGGCGGTATTTAATACACAGGTCGCACGTCGGCAGGGCGCGATTGCACCGGGCCTTCCGGCGGCGACATTCCTTGCACGCCTGGTCAGAGGAGCCGATGAAATTGGTGTTGAACAACGGATCGTCGTCCAGGCTGTCGATGATGGAGGTCGGGTTAATCATGTCTGAGAGGGCCGAGTCAAGAGGAAGAGGCCTGAACGGGGCGGAAGCGTCCATGGCGGCGAGAATGTGATTGAGGTTGGAGGCCCGGGCCCAACAATGCTGAGATGCGTCCGTCCTGAAGAAGTCCTGGCCGGTGGTTCCTTATCGTCGTCCTGCCGTTGACTGCGGAGCCGGGAAAATGTGGTGTCGTGCCGTTGACTAAAGCGACGATGGAGACTGGCCGTTACACTTTCATAGTGCTACATCCCGGGCCCACGATGTTGATGCTGGAGCAAATCAGGAGGACTGGACCGTGCGATGGGGCATTACGCCACCCCGGGGTCTAGCCAGTGGCTACTGATGCTGCTGCAAGGCTGGCTTTAATTTATTTCGACTTGGCTGCTGAGTGGATTAAGCCGCATAGCAGATGATTTGATTGGAAGTTTGGCCCTGTTATTGCTTTATATTTGAGATTCACTGAACCTTCAAAGTTACGTGCGGAATTGGAATTGGCGTGCGGGAGCGTCTACTTGGGTGAGACAAGCAGTGGAACATAGCAACGCTAGGGCTTAAAGTGGTGCAAATTGATACCGATTAAGCGGCGGGGAGTTTAAGAAAAAAGAATTAAAAAATTTCTTTGAGCCGCATCAGTAAATGTATCGGATACTTGCTACTCGACAGCCTTGTGCTCGTAATGCGAGGCCGTCACGCTCCCATCACCGCGCAACTTCTCCCCGCCGTCCTCCTTCTCATGATCCAACACCGGCTTACCATCAAAGATCTCAGCGATTTCCTCCAAGGCATGACCCTTAGTCTCCGGAAACACGAAATACGTCACAGCAAGAAACACGACCAGGAGAGCACAGAAAACAATGTAATACTTCCAGCCCAAGCGCTCCAGCCCGATGGGATTAACAAAGGCCGCAATGATTAAAGACCCATAGATGGAAAACAGCTCGAGCGCGATGCCCTTGGAGCGCAATGAGTACGGGAATATCTCGGTGGGGTAGCCAAACAGAAGAGGCGTCCATGCGATGTCGTAATGAAAATAGTATGTGAACAAGCACACAACCACAACGATGCCTGCTGGCCTGGACCCCGTGTCTGAATTCACGGCAGAGCAGGCCGTCCATACCACATACGATACCAGCATGCCCATGCCGGACCATAGAAATAGAACCCGGCGGCCGAATCTGTCGACGAGAAACGCGGCTCCTAGCGCAGCGGCAAAGTTGAAGATTTGCAGCAGGCCGTTGATGAGAGTCTGGTCGAAAGAGTCCGTGATGCCCACCGTGTCCAGAACGAGGGCGAGATAGTAGGAAACCACGGCAATGCCGTTCCACTGCGCAAACGCTCCTGTGCACACAGCTATAAATGTTCTTTTCCGGTTCCCAGGTGTCCTCACCAATGCGGACCAGTTCGTTGATTCGGCCTCTCGTTCGTTTTGAATAGACTGGGAGATTTCTGTAAGCTCCAGGCCGACGAGCGGACTATCTGGTGTGTTCGGATCGTGATACTGCTTCAATAAGGTCTCCGCCTCTTTTGCTCGACCCTGCGCGACAAGCCAACGAGGCGATTCGGGAACCCAGTAGTAAACCGCGAGCTGGACGAGAGGGAAACCAGCCTGAAGTGCCGAGGGGATCCTCCAAGACACCGTGCCACGAAGATCTTGCGTTCCAAATGTTGTCCAAGAGGCAAGGATGGCACCGAGATAGTACAGCGTCCAGAATGCACACGTGTATTTGGCGCGGTGCGTCGGATATGCCATCTCGGCAATCAGCATGGGACTGGGTTGAACGGCAAACATGCCGCCGAAGCCAACAACCACCCTGGCAATGACGAACATTGCGTAGTTGGCAGCAGCGGCTTGTAGAATTGCAGCAACGCAGATGAGCAGTATGCCCGTCAGCAGGACAGGTTTGCGGCCAAACTTATCAGAAAGGGTTCCGACGAGAGGCAACGCCGCTACTGAACCAATGGACTGCGCAGCATTGATGAGGCCAAGTCTCGAACCTTGGGGGTTGTCATAGTAGTCTTTCCATTGTTGTAGCGACTGCAAGCCATTCATCAAGGAACCTGTTGAGAAATATGCTTGGTTAGTCTACTGTTGAAATACGGGCTGGGAAGGTAGAGAGAGTGGATGCTTGCCATCGTATCCTGATACGGAGCTCGAGAGCAGCGGAACAAGGAGCAGAAGGTTCAGGCGGAGAAGATGTCTCTGCTGAAACCAGTATTTTCCTGTTTGGGGCAGCACCTCGGCCAGCGCAGCCCCAACAATTTTGGTATTCCGCTTAGTTCGAGCGGTTGTGGAGAGGGGGTGTGGTGTGTTATGCATATTCAGATATGAGTTGATAGCCGGTTGGGGTCATCGTGGCATATCCACGTCCGGCTAGAGCTGTGATGAGGGCATCTGCACTATATACATACGGAGTGATGCATAGACAAATTTTGCGCAACAGGACTCAGTGAGCCCTCCATCATTGGTAAGCTTTCTACGCCGCTTTCTTTGGTCTCAACGAGCATCATCGATCGCAAAACTGCCAAGCGATTCGTACATGGATTAGGGCAGGCGGCACTTCAACAGCCACTGTGGGGGGCATCTAAAATCTGGGGAAATCCCTTGGCAGCCAAGGGATTAGTATTAGTACTCAGTACGGAGTACGTACGGAGCACAGGGGGTGGTGGCATTGTATTGGAGCCGGGCGACAGTCACCCTTGCCTAACTCGCGGCCATTATTCTAGGAGCAGTACGGAGTACAGAGTACTCCGTACTAACGTCTGCTTACCAGAATGTACTGCATGGAGTACGGAGCGTGGATTACTGATGATTGGCAGTTGTACAGAGTTGTACGGAGTACTCCGTACATTAACCTTGCCATTGCCATTCTAAGCCAACTCATCCAGACCTCACTGGCCGACAATTTGTTCTGTGCGACATGCCACCAGCAAGGGTCGATGAAGACTTTTGATCAGAGACGGCAGCGCGAAGATCTTAATAGAGTAAGTATTAACGAACAAGCAGAATAGCCCGAATACATGCACTCCATTACTTACAACCAGCTTGTAAAAACTAATTGATCAGCCCCTGTGAAGCCGCGACTCCTCCATGCTGTCTATCAATAGATCGTATCTCCCAAAGCTATGCTTCATCACATACTCCCCATTCACCATATCGTTCCTCTCAGCCCTCTTAAACGCGTCCTCCATCGTGCTCTCAATCCCAGCGCAAACATGTCTTTCCGCCAGCCGCCGCTTTGCGAGCCCGGCATCGACTCTAACCAGCCACCGATCATCAGCTAGGTCTCCGATGGCCCTCCAAGGCTCCTCCCCGCTCAGCACATAATTTCCCTCGAGGATACACACTTCAGTCTCAGGCGGCACCTCAACGCCATTCTGGACCGGGTCTTTGATGGCGTGGTCAAACGTCGGGGCCCACACGGAAGTGCGTCCAGCCTCTGCGCGGAGGTCCTGTGCCAGCTTTGCCGCCGCGGCGCCGTCGAATGTCCACGGTGCGCCGCGTCGCGCAATGGCGTCCGCCGGATCAGGTAGCGACTGCAGTGTTTGGCGAGACAGGTGGAAACCGTCTGCGGAAATTGAGGCTATTGATGGCCTGTCCTTGAGCTGCGAGACGTGCTGCACGACTTTGTTGGTGATTGTGGTTTTGCCGGATCCTGGCGGCCCGGCGACGACGATGATGAGACGCGGGTGCTGGCCAAGCGTCTTTTTCTCTGCCCATTTGGTGCAGATTCTCTCTACAAGAGCCTTGTAAGTGTCTTCCATGGCGTATATTCGTGGACAACAAATAGCGGTTTTTTTTTTTTTCTTTTTTTTT